>CAUYQG010058649.1:0-46984 GCA_963574415.1 Tarsius wallacei | reverse complement strand
TAATGTGTTAATTTCAAGCTCTACAATCTTGTTTAGGCAGAATATTTGTCCACATTTCCAGGAGTCAGAAACTTCACTGTTTATCCATCTATCTATCTATCTATCTATCTATCTATCTATCTATCTATCTATCTATCTATCTATCTATCCATCCATCCACCCATCCATATCTTTATACATCTATCGATCTTATATCACCTATCAATATCTATATAGATATTGTAACTGACAGCATGATAGTAACAGATAATAAACACATATATAGAGATGCATTTATTGAATGATAGACTAGCATTTTATGTAAGCAGTTAAGTAATGGAGGAACTTTTGGACAACAAAACTAAAGGGAAAATGATTATAACCAGGAGTTTGTAACTTATATCAAAGTATAAATATCTCAAAGAAATAAACAGAGAAACAGAGGAGAAAACAAAATTCTGAGACAACTCAGGTCAAAAGTGGCTTGAGACATATTTGGATAAATCGTGTCTTGGATCATGAGATGGATCTCCACATGCAGGCCAGAAAAAGAAGCCACTGTTAGTAAAGTGGAAGCCAAGGTCAGCTTCATCAGCTCCAGAAAGCCGGGAATGGAGCTAGTTTTGTGATTATTACATGACTAGTATCTATTTGTGTTCCAAGCTAGAGAGGAAATGCCAAATATCGGCTTACAATTTTAGTCAAGAAGAGAACATGTTGGAAGTTGAATTGTGGGGCCTGCCAATACCTCTTACTGCCTTTAAGCCAAGTCTATGGCATAGCTCCTGATGATGCAAAACTGAGCCAACAGATATACCGATTCCCAAGATTATTTTCCTAGTCCGGTACATGCCGCTCTGCTAACACAAAACCATGAAGTGAGACAACAAATTGCAGGTTGACAGAAATATATACAGAATTGTTGTAAAATATAAAGAACTAGACTTTTAAACAGAATAATGAGAAATCGTATGGAAGCTGTAATTGCAAGAAAGGAGGCATTTGTCACACTTTAGCACAACCCTTAACACAGGTGAAGTGTGAGAGAATATAAATAGTTTCCAGTTGGGAAGCCTGCCACGCGTGTCTTCCGGGACCCGTCAGATGTCAGCTGGGGCCTTAGAAGAAAGTGCTCAGGACAATTGCAGGTATATGGAAGGACATTGCTAATGGCAGCTTGTCAGCAAGAGACATTGCACAACCAATGGTTTTAGAGGGTGAGGAAAAGTAGCGTATTAAGATATAAGGGGAAGTGTGCAGAACAGAATCTAAGTCGATCTACATCCTGGGGAATGGGAATCCCAGTGCCGTAGCTCTGTCTATGGTGATAGAATGCTTTTCATGATGGCCTGTTTCTTAGATCTTTTGGAGGAGTGGTTTTGAAACCAGAGAAATGACTCCCAGGTTCTGCAAAAAATGTTCAAGGGGAAGCTGAATGTGGATAAATTTAATAGTATCAAATTCATGCGTGTATTCCTCTCTTAAAATTCATTTGCATAAAGTTACTCATTTAAGAAGTACAGTTTTCCTTTTCCCATTTTTTTCCTTTCAAAATTGCCATATTCCTAGGAGGAGGAAGAGGAGGAGGAGGAGAAGAAGGAGGGTAGGTGGGAAGGAGGGAAGGAGGGAAGAGAAAAGAAAAGTAGGTCACTAACTAAACCTTAATCTTATCACCGTGCTGTGTTCCAGGATTTTTTTTTTTTTTTTTTTAAGTTGGAGTCTCCCTCTGTCGCCCAGACTGGAGCGCAGTGGCCGCTCCCGGCCACCGCAGCCTCGACCTGGTGGGCTCCGGCGATCCTTCCACCTCAGCCTTCCAACTAGCTGGAACTACAGGCGCGTGCTACCATGCCTGGCTAATTTTGTGATTTATTGTAGAGATGAGGTCTCGCCAAGTTGCCCAGGCGGGTCTCGAACCCGCGGGCTCAGGCAATCCACTCACCTCGGCCTCCCAAGGTGCTGGGATTACAGGCTGAGCCACCGAGCCCGGCCAAGGATTAAAACAAGACAAACAAACACAAAAAAACTGTTTTGGATATTGAACTAAAAGAACACTTTGAAATTGCTATAGGAGGCCAGGTGCGGTGGCTCATGCCTATAATCCCAGCACTTTCGGAAGCAGAGGTGAAAGGATTGCCTGAGCCCATGGGTTCAAGACCAGCCCGAGCAACTTGGCAAGACCACATCTCTACAACAAATAAATAAATAATTATCTGGGCATGGTGGTGCGTGCCTGTAGTTTCAGCTATCTGGAAGGCTGAGACAGAAGGATTACCTGAAGCCAACAGGCTGAGGCTGCAGTGGCCAAAAGCGTGCCACTACACTGTAGCCTGGGTGACAGAGTGAAATTCCAACTCAAAATAAATAAATAAAATAAATAAATAAAAAGAAATTGCTATTGGGGTTAAGAAAGTAGTAATTCTGGGGGGAAAAAAAATTGCAATTTGCCTTATCTCTTCAGGTTGCTGCAATAAAATGCACCAAACTGAGTAGTTTTTAAGCAACAGAAATTTATTTCTCACATTTCTGGACTCTGCACGTCCAAGATCAATGAGCCTACATGATCAGATTCTGGTGAGGGCCTTCTGGATGAGTTGCAAACTGCTGACGTCTCCCAGTGTCCTCACCTGGTAGAAGAATCAAACAAGTTCCCTAAAGCCTATTTGTAAGGGCACTAATCCTATTTATGTAACTACAAAGAGTAAGAAGCCTAGAAGAAAGATTTAGTAGTTTGATTCATCTGTCACTTGAGTTTTATTTGAATTTTGATCTAAACAACTCAAAAGATATAAGATATTATTTTAATAAATCATGTAACTATAAAGAGCAAGCAATTTAGAAGAAAGATTTATAGTGTGATTCATCTGTCACTTGAACAAAAAGTAAATAAATGTGACTTTGTTCAGAGAAGTAGAATTATTTATACAATTTGAAGCATTTAATGGGTCCTTGTGGCATATAATTTTATGATAAAATATAATAAAAATAAATTATTGGGGAAATAAAAAACTAGTTAAATAGTCTCACTATTAAAAGAAATTTGACCACTTATAAATTTTAACCTTTTTGTCAACACTTTCAGGCATATACAAAGGTAGAGAGAATAATATAATGAGCCTATGTGCACCTATAACTCAACTTCAACAGCTGTTAATTTATATACTTCCACTAATCATATCTGTTCACAGTTTAAAAAAAATCACAGATACCATATTCATTCACAGATTAATATTTCAATACCTATATCTAACTTATGTATTCACAATGTTAACAGTCATCCTCTGATGGCAGCAAATACCCATTTGATGTTCAGCTTTCCAAAGTATTACAAAATTGCTTTAATTTTTTTCAAGTTGTTTAAATCAGAATACAAATAAAACTCATAAAACCTATATCTTATATTTGGATAATGTATAAGACAGGACCTGACAAAAAAACAGAATTATCTTTTGGAGTTTCGGCTTCTTGTAGTACAGACTTCCCCGGCGATTTAAGTGTTCTAGAAACCCATCAACATCAGTGTACCTACCAGCTAGTGTTGTTGTGAGAGGCTGTGCTTAGCTTCAGTGAATTTTTGTTTGCAGATTCTTTCAATGTGTTTGTCCATTTCATGATGAGTAATTTACAAGCACACCTGCCCACACTGCAGTCAGTGCTCAGCAGTTTTTGACCAAAAACTGCATTATCCCCATGACTTACACCCCCTATTCACCCCATCTCACCCCAAGCGACGTTTTTTTGTTTGTTTTCCCGAATGAAAAAAGTCCTCAAATGGAAATTTTTGCAGATGTGGCTGTGGAAGAGACAAAATACGGCAGACACTCTAAAAGGCATCAAAATTGACAAGTTCAAAAACTATTTTGAGCAGTAGAAAAGCATCTTGATAGGTATATTGCATCAAATAGAGGGTACTTTGGTGACTGAAGTTCAAATATGCAAGAATAAATAAATATGCAACTTTAAAAATATAAATATTGGCTTTTGGGGTGTTTCCCCTCGTATCTCAAGTTTCATTTAATCTATAATCACTGCTTTCTTTTCTTTTTGTTTTGGTAGAATTCCTCACATCCTGCCTGTTGGAATGCATCCTGCTTTATTTTTTAAAAATCATATATTTAACTGAATAATTGCCCACCTTATTTGTATGTCCTAAAAGTATCTCAAAATTTGTATGGCTAAAGAACTCAGGAAGTAGGAGGAGACCAATTCTAACCCTATCTTTACCTCTTCTCTTTCTGTTAAGGGTACAATTCACTTCGTTGCTCAAGGAAATCACTTTTGAATGATTAAGGATGCAAATGTTCCTTTACCCTTTATCAAACTTAGATCTGCCATTTATATATGCCAAAATATATCCCAACTTCATTCCTTCTTTCTTGTCTCTGCTGGCAGGATTGGCAGTAGTGGGAAACTTCCAGGGAGGGAGGGGCACACCTCATCAACAAGGGTATCTGCATAATGAACATTTGTATAACTAACCCTGAATTGTACCCCACATCTTCAAAATAAAACATTTTAAAAAATACTAAAATTTAATTAACATCTATTTATCGCCTGCATTTGTTTATATCAACTTCCATATACCATATTTTTCTATTAAAAATATTCTTCACAAAATATAATATTATCATAGAAATAAAATCAGAGTATGTATCTCTAGTACTTAACATCTTCTGCTACATTCATATTTTGTTTAGAATTTATGTCATCTGATATGATTTCCTTCCTGATAACCACTCTAAAAATTTCTAACCACCTCATCTTTTAGTATTATCAATCTCATCTATTTCATTTTTCATATTTCTTGTAAAAGTAGATAATATTATGAATATACTCAGTTACATAAATGTCCGTCACTCCCAACCCACAGCATCAGCCTAAAGAGAGCAAATGCATTAACTCTTACTAAAAATAGTATAATTTTCTTTAAAAGCATTTAGCACAAAATAATAATTTACTAAGTGGTACTTGAATATATAAATTTAATAACACATTTTTTTATTATAGGAATTATAATCTTAACAAATTTATTAAGATATAAATGCCATAGTATAATATTTACTTTTAAAAAATGTACAACTTAAGTGGCCCTTTGTATATTTAGAGTGAGCAACCATCACCCGCTATCTAATTTTAAAACAATTTTATCTCAACAAAAATAAATTGTATACAAATTAGCATCATTTATTATTTCTTACTCCAAACCCTGGAAATCATTAATTTACTTTCTGTCTTAATGAATTTGTCCATTTCATGCACATGCAATAACATAATATGTAACCTTTGTTACTTGCTTCATTTTCTTTGCATAATTTCAAGGTTCATCCATGTAATAGCATGAAACAAAATTGTATTTTTTTAATTAGCAAGTAGTATTCCCTTGTGTGAGTATATATTATATTTATCCACACATCAAATTTCAATTATGTGCTATTATAAATAATACTGCTATGAATATTGTGTACAAAGTTTATGTAGATATTTTTTCAGTTCTCTTGAGTATATGATTCAGAGATTTGCTTGTTCTTAAGGTCACTCTAAACTTTCAGATTGCTGAATTGCTTTTAAAAGTGGGTGTGCCATTGCATTCTCATCAGCAATGTAAGAGAGGTGCAATCTTTCTATATTTTTGCCAACTTTCGTTTTTCTCTGTCTCTGATTATGGTCATTCTAATGCTTGTAAAATAATATCTTATTGTGGTTTTGATTTGTATTTTACTACTGGCTAATAGCATTTAACATTTTAAAACATACTTTCTAGTTATTTGTGTTTCTCCTTTGGAAAAGTGACAATTCAAATTATTTTACCATTTTTCATTGAACTATATGTGGATTTTTTTACAATTTTTGAGTTATAAGTTCTTAACATATTTTGAATACTAGGCCTTTACTAGGTAGATTACTTGTAAATATTTGTCACTATGAGGTTATCTTTTCATTTTCAAGTAATGTTCTTTGAAGCACAATTTTTCAAATATTAATGAAGTTTGATATATATATATATAATTTTGTCACTTGTGCTTTTGGTGTCATATCTAAGATGCTATCACATAATAAAGCAAAAAGTGTACCCTTATGTTTTCTTCTAAAAGTTTAATAGCTTTGACACTTGCATGTGTGTCTATGATCCATTTTGAGTTAACTTTTGTATATGGTGTGAGTAGGGTTCCAACTTCAGTAATTTGTGTTTAGATATTTAATTGTTTCAGCACACTTTGTTAAAAAGACTATTCTTCCCCCATTGAGCTGTCTTAGTATTGCTATCAAAAATTAATTAACTGAAAAAGTAAGGATTTATTCCTGGATGTATAGTGATACTCTGTTGATCTACAAATCTATCTTTATAATAGTGTCACTCTACCTTGGTTACTTTGTAATAAATATTATAATTGGAAAGTATGTGTCATTTGATTTTTTTAAATAAAGGTTGTTTTGAATATTCAGAGTCTAGTACAATGTCATGTGAATTTTAGTATGTCTATTTCTGGAAAAAAAAAATGCCAACTGAAATTTTGATAGGCATCTTGCTCCATCTGTAGACCGATTCCTGGATCATTGCCATCTTGAAGATGTTGTCTACCAAATTACAGACATGAGGTGTGTTACCAATTATTTAAATATTTTTAATATAAATATCTTTCAACAAGTTTCTTTACTTTCAGTGTGTAAGTCTTGCATTTTCTTAGGTAAATTTACTCATAATGTTTTTTTTATTATTTTTGATGTATTGTAAATGGAAAATACCTTCTTAGTTTCATTTCCAAGTAGTTTATTGCTAGTATAAGGAAATATATTTGTTTTTTGTATATTGAGTTTTTATCCTGCAAATTCTGAAGTGATTTTTCAATTCCTATGGTTATTTTATTAAGATTTTGTATATGAAAAATCATATAACCTAAGCAGAGGTAGTTTTACTGTGTCCAGTTCAATCTGGATATTTATATTTATTTTTCTTCCCTAGTTGTCCTACCTGTAACATCCATATTGAGTAAAAATGACGTCCTTAGCCTCTTCCCATTCTGAGGAGTAACATATGCACTCTTTTGTCATAGGTTGTTAGCTGTAAACTTTTTATAAATCTCCTATTACAGGTTGAGGAAATTACCTTCTATTTTTACTTGGTTGAGTGCTCTTATGATTAAAGGCTGTTGCATTTTGTCATATCATATGTCTATATCAACAAAATGATCACATTGTTTTGTCCTTTATTCCATTAGTATGATGTTTTACATTGACTTTTTTTTAAATTAAGCCAAACTTGCATTACTGATATAAATCCAATTTGGTTATGGTATATAATCTTTTAAAAAATAATTTTCGACATTCAGTTCACTAGAATTTGTCTAATGAATTTGCATCTATATTTATAAGGGATATTGATCTGCAGTTGTCTTATAGTGTTTTTCAAAACTTGATCTTCATAGTGTACACTAATATAGAAAATTCACTGGAGTGGATTAATAACAGAGTTCATTTTGCAGAAAAAAGGTTGAGAAAATTTGAAAATGGTTTAAGTAAGAACATACAGTCGGACAACCAGACATTTTTTAAAATTAAGAAAATGTGAATAGAGACTCAGGAACATATGGAATATCATCAAATATAGCAGGGCAAGGGGGCTATGCTATGGCAATCACGGAAGGATTTCAACGAAAGATGCACAAATAATATTTAAATATGTAATGGACAAAATCTTCCTAAATTTTATGAAAAACATTAAGCTGGCCAGGCTTGGTGGCTCAGCCTGTAATCCCAGCACATTGGGAGGCCGAGGTGAGTGGATTGCCTGAGCCTGCGGGTTCGAGACCCGCCTGGGCAACTTGACGAGACCACATCTCTACAATAAATCAAAAATTAGCTGGGCGTGGTAGCGCGCACCTGTAGTTCCAGCTACTTGGAAGGCTGAGACGGAAGGATCGCTGGAGCCCAGCGGGTCGAGGCTGCGGTGGCCGGGAGCGGCCACTGCACTCCTGTCTGGGTGACAGAGTGAGACTCCAACTCAAAAAAAACCAAAAACAAAACAAAAGAAAAATATTAAGCTATACATTCAAGCACAGGAGCTTCTCGAAAATCCTCACACCTTGTCTTTCCCTTCCAGTGGCTAAGACACCTTGTGACCTGGGACTAGGTTGCTGAATTTTGTAATGAATGTACTTGTGACTCTTTGATTCCAAATATGACTGCTGAACTGCACAAAGCAGATAGTAGCAGGGTAAGTTAAAACACAACAAAATGTGCTGTTCTCAACAATATTCAGCTATTTTTCTTGAGTAATTGCTTTTTGGATTATTGCAAATCTTTGATTAACCCAAAAAGTTCTGAGAATGTTTACTTTCATTTATTTTTTGCCAGTGCTATTATTGCTTTGAATTTTAGACGTTATTACCCTATTCTTCCAGAAATCCTTCTTGTTGCAATGATTATAATTTGTCTTACTTTTAAAGGCATGAATATTACTTGTTAGCAATATTTAAGCTATACTAGCACAAGACATTTAAGAAGTTTATGTAGTTACTGCAGAAATAATAGGAATTTAATTAGAATAGTAATACCTTAAGTAAAAAAGAGTCTCAAAATATTGCAGTATACTTGTGGTCCTCCATACACACAGACACACACACACACACACACACACACACACTCCAATCCATGTATTTATCATTTGAAAATGCACACACACTCCAATCCATGAATTTATCATTTGAAAATGAGGTTACATTGTATAATTTTTCTCTACTATAAATTCAACTTTTGTTTAAGTCATATTTTTACCAGGAAGTGATATGTGTTCTATTTCCAGAAATTAAGAAAATAAATATGAATACGTTTATGAATGGAATAATTTATTAGTATAATTTATTTTATATATTGTATTCAAGTTTATGAATCTATTTTTTATTTTTATTTCACTAGTTTTCTTCTCATGTTTTCAGGATACTGACTGTTAATTCTACTTGTGTTATTTTAAAAAATACATCTTCAACTAAATTTCTCATAAATGGGGCTAGAAACTTACAATATACTCTGACTTGTACAAATTACATACCGATATATTAAGAAACATTTTTAATCTATGACAATGCTATGAATTAAATTAATTTTTCAAACTGTGCATGTAGCCTAATTGATATAAACAATCTTTAATTTAACAAATGCTGCTATGAGTCAAACACAATTCTAGGCATTGAAGTCACAGTGAGGAAAAAGGTACCAGTCATCTCTGAGTGTTCCTCTATTGAAAAAATATCCAATTAAACAGGCAAATAAATATGTATACATAAGATTTTGTCATACAATGTTAAACTCTATAAGCCCCCAAAAGAATATTAGAGTTTAGCAAATGAAGGGGATCTACTGTGGCAGGTTGATTTTATTCTGGAGGGTACATTTGAGTAGACATCAGAAATTTTCAGAACCTTGGTGAAGAGAGAGGTGCTGGGGAGGGTACTCTTTGCTGGGAATGAAGGGAGAAGATTACACAGGAGGACCTTCCCAGAGCATCAGTCCCCAGCAGTGCTTGCTGACTTTATCTGTCTTTTAGAGTAGACCAATACTCCATCAGAAGCACAACATAAAATATAATGGTCAAATTAAAATGCATTTAATTCAATTCCTTTCTCTCATCTCTAGTTTCTGTTCCTGACCTTAGCAAATGAATATAGTATAGATGCAGGTTGATTGGTAAATATGGATGAAAACGTCATATTGTGATTGTATCTAAAGTTTTTTTTAAAAATAAGGATATAGAAAAAATACCAATAAAGAGTGAATAAAATAGAGAAGATTTGAGCAAGAGGAGAAAGTTTGAAAAACATTTTTGGTGTGTGAGATGGTGCATTAGTCAGGATTGTACAGAGAAACAAAACCAATAGGGTATATGTATATCTATACGTTCACACACATCTATCATCTAGCTATCTACCCATGTATCTATCTATCTATCGATCGAGAGATTTAGTATAAAGAATTGGCTCTGGTCAAGCACAGCAGCTCACACCTGTAATCTCAGCACCTCGGGAGGCCAAGGCAAGAGGATGACTTGAGGCCAAAAGTTTGAAACAAGTCTGGACAGCATAGCGAGACCTTGTCTTTATAATAAAACTTATAAGTGAGTTGGGGATCATGGGACATGCCTGCAGTCCTAGCTACTCAGGAGGCCGAGGCAGAAGAATTTCTTGAACCCATGAGTTTGAGGGTGCAGTGAGCTACGATTTTGCCACTGCTCTCCAGCCTAGGTAGCAGAGTGAGACCTTGTCTCCAAAAAGACAACAACAGCAACAAAACAAACAAACAAAAAGGAATTGGCTGTTTTAGTTATAGAGTCTGACAAGGCCCAGTACCCACAAATTAAGACAGCAAGGTGAAACCCAGGAAAGTAGATGCTGATGGTATAGTTCCAGTCAGAAGGCAGGCAGGCTCAAGGTCCCAAAAGAACTCATGTGTCAGCTTCCATCTGGAGGCAAGTAGAAAGTTACTGTCTCAGTCTGAAGGCTATCAGGCAAGAAGAATTCTTACTTAAGGGAGGGTCAGCCTTTTTGTTCTATTCAGCCTTCAATTATTTGGAAGAGGCCCACTCACCTTAAGGAAAGCAATGAGTTATACTCAGTCTACAAATTTAAATGTTAATCCCCCCCCCAAAAAACCCCCCAAAACACAAACTTTGCAGAAGCTCCAGAGTAACATTTGATCAAATACCTAAGCACATTGTAACCCTGATGATTAAGAACATTAATAATCACAGTGACCATCTTCTCTAATGTCTGCAGTCACAAATTTAAAATGATAATATGTAGCACTTTGTGTTTCATCCAGCCACCCTCGACATTTATAGCTAAGACCAAAGGCAGAGATTGTGATTCAAAGCATTCAGGTTTACCTAGATAATAATCCAGGATTGACTTTTTTTCCTATAAATAATTTATACACATGGGTCATATTGTCTATGTGACAACAACTCATCTTTGCCATTGAAGCATTAAGCAACACAGAAAATAACTAAGCAAGTGAGTGTGGCTGTGTTCCAATAAGCCTTTATTTATAAAAACATGTGGTAAGCTGATTTGGGTCCACAAGCTGTAGCTGCCAAAACTATGATTGTAAGGGATGAAGAGAATGACTGTTGAATGGGTCCTTACAATTACATATGCCCTGGGAAATGCTGAAAACATCAATTTGAATCTCTTGTGTGAATAGATTGTTACATTTTGATAATTTGTATGTATTTTAACCTAAAAGCCATTTATGATCAATATCATCAAAGTGAAAGAATATTTCTGACACATAAAAGGACAACAATATAGAATTTATTGAGAGAACATATTCCTTCCTATCACTGATTGATATTTTGTCAGAATTTACATATGCATAAGGAAGGGTTCTCCAGAAAAGCAGAAACAGTAGGATATATGTACATATATGCATATCTATATACATACAGTATCTATATGCAATTTCTACTTCAGAAACAAAAAAACTAGTTTTCTATCTAACATTAAAACTAAACCTCTAATATGCACAAAACTGAATTCTAATATATGCCTAAACTCTACGCACCTACACTATATTCAAGTGTTAACAAGAAAGGGAAAGTATTTATTGAGAGAGAGAACATCACAATAATTACTTTAAATAATTTTTGCTAAGGGCGAAAATGCAATTTCTTCTTGCCAGTAATCCGGAATGAGTATCTGTAATATAATAAACATTGACTTTGTTCTTTATTTAAAATTATAGGTTTGTATACCCTTGATAATAAGAATTCAAATCTTAGAGACTTGATTACTCTTTCTAATTTCTAGACAATCTGACAACTTCAAGAACATTAAGATAAATGTTGATGTAGGAACAAAGAGTAAAATAGTCAAGACAACTAATTCAAAATAGCAGGAGGTTGAAAAATATTGGCTGAATCCAACCACATTTAATCATTTGAAAAGACAAGCTGACAATTTTGAGTTATACACAAACTAAGATTTATCTTTGTATTCTAGACAATTATGTTTACCACATAAATAATATATGTAGATATTTATAAGAGGAAGAAGGAAGCAGAGATGGGGGAGAAAGACGAGGCAAAGGAGAAAGCTGAGGAACGAGAAGCAGTGAAAAGGAAACAAATGTGAAGAAGAAAAGGACACGAGAAGAAAGACAGCATGAGAGGAGGATAAGGAAAGGGGCATTGTGAAGAAGGAAAAACTAAAATGTCGGCAGATAAAGAAACTGCAATAGTAGTAACAAAAGAATAAAGATCAGGGAAGAGTCAAATTAAAGAGGAAAATAAAGGGAGAGGAGGAAAACTAAAACAAGAAGAGCTGGGGCAGTGTGAGCAATAGTACTTGATAGATTTTTAGATTTCATCTATGATCTCACATGTAAATTAAATCCAGGAATAAATGTCATTAGCATTGTATTTTCATAATCATATCTGAGATAATGGCAATTAGTCTTATAATAGATACAAATAATGTATCTCTTTTACAAAATAAGAAATGGGAGCTTTGTAAGAAAAGCAACCTCAAATTTAAAAAATTTAATCAATAAAATGGTTTATTCATCTCTTTTTAAAATTACATTGTATAGGTTGCCAAATACAAGAAAGCAATGACTTGCAAACAATTATGTAGATATTTGTATCTATATATATCTTTATATGCAGATATCAGAAGTGTATATATGTGTGCATACACACACACACATATATATGACATCTATTTTTACACCAGAATTATTTGAGGTAAAATGTGTTCCTTTGTGCAAAATTAATATTCAATAATATGAATAATCTATAAAAAGTCTTTCTGTTTGCTTTGATTTTTAAGTGATTATGTGATTTTTATAGATGAGGAAAGTGAAAATAATATTAATTGGTCTTTCCTTCAAAAGAGTTACCACAGTTTATACTTCAGTGTTCACATTTTAATTGAGTTATTTGAGGAAAGTTTAATAAATCAATTTTATACAGTAGTTGGAATGGGGTTAAAAATATAACAAAGGAATGTGTAGCCTTACTGGACTAGTCACAACAGGATAGTTCTACCAACCTCAGTATTGAATAGCAAAGGGACTAGGAAGGAAACAGATGTATAATATCCCAGAAGCCTTCAAAGAGCAGCTAATACTGAGCTTTGGCAAATCACATTCTGGTACATTAACTTTACTTTTTTAGTATCTAATGTGAGATGCATATCAAAGCGCTTATTCTTTCTTGTTATCTAGCAGGCATTTTAAAAAGAAACATCTACATACATGCAAGTGCCATGAACATATGCATACTTACGCATACACACACGCACACACAAAACTTCTAAAGAATACCAATCCTTGTTAGAAAAACTAAAGTCTCTATTCTTATTATAAGAAATGCTTTTTGCCGGGCTCGGTGGCTCAGCCTGTAATCCCGCGCCTTGGGAGGCTGAGGTGAGTGGATTGCCTGAGCCCGCGGGTTCAAGACCCGCCTGGGCAGGCGAAACCTCATCTCTACATAAATCAAAAATATTAGCCGGGCATGGTGGCGCGTGCCTGTAGTTCCGGCTACTCGGAAGGCTAAGGTGGAAGGATCACCAGAGCCCAGCAGGTCGAGGCTGCGGTGGCCAGGAGCGGCCACTGCACTCCAGTCTGGGCGATGGAGTGAGACGCCAACTCAAAAAAAAAAAAAAAACAGAAATGCTTTTTTATAGTAAATATAAAATACTTATAAGAATTGGTATTCAGATTTTAGTAAAATATTATAGCAAAATATTTAAATAAAATACTATATATAAAATATTATAAAATAGTAAAATAAAGCCAAATAAATATAATAAAAATAAAACTAAAATAAAATAGTAAAATAATTGCTACTTTTACCTTAGTGTAAAATAATACTAATTTTTTTTTCACATAACAGGAAAGTAATTTTTTTTTTTATATGAAGTGTCTATATTTTTATCCTCTGGCTTTCTAAATGACCTTTTTTTAGTGTATCTAAAATGGTTTTCTTTTGTATAAAGGGAAACAACCATTACAGAAGCACAGACCATCTGAATACCAATTCTTAGGTAATTCAGTCCTGAGCTAAAATCTGCATTGAGAGTCAGGGGTGTGATGAGATACAGGTGCTTTTGCAAGTCACATATTCCCCTTAGAAAATGCTTGCTCTCCTTATAGAGCCATTGTCATAGCTAGGAAATGGATGGAAATGAAACAGAAGGCAGTTTTGTTTCTGGCTCCTGGAACTATCTATTTCCTATGCTTCTTCTGGATACTGACCACACAAGCAATATCTCTGTGTTCAGCAGGTGAGATACCTATGCTAAAATTATGACATCACTCATCAAACACACAACCAGCACATTCATAACACCTATACACACATTAACACATCAATGCACTCTTAGACCAACCATGTTCTTCCATACGATAATAATTTTTTCTCTAGAAGTATGATTTCTGATTTGTCTATCATGTTTTTGTTTATTTTTACTTTTAAGTTTTATTTTATTTCTAATTGAAAAATAAATATTATCTATATTGATGGGGGAAAATGCAATGCTTCTCTACATATATGTGATGCGGATTTTTCAAGTCAGCCTGGGCTTCGAGAGTGTTAGCTTAATGGGTCGGCCAGTCAAGCCCCAGAGAGAGTCGTTGAGGGGCTGGTAACCCTAGCCCCCGGAGTGTTGGCTCTAATGGACTGGAAAGCCAAGCCCTGAGAGTGTTGCTGGTTCAGAGGGCTGGCAAGCCTAGCGCCTTGGGTGTCTCAGCTTTGGAGTCTCACCTTCTTCGGGCAGCTCTCCTGCTTCAGCCAGCTCCATCAGCTGGCAAGCCAGCTTCTGCGGTGCATGGCTCTTGGTTCTGACAATCTTCTGCAGCTCTTCAAGTCGCCACTCTTCATTGTCTAGGTTCTTGTCTCATGCCCATGAAGAATGAGGGACGCAGACAGCCAGAAAGTGAGAAAGCAGGACTTACTGAGGACAGAAAAACTCCCACATTGGGAAGGGATCTAAAGGTGTTGCCCATCTGGGGCCGAAAACCTGGTGCTTATATAGCTCTAAGTCCCAGTTGACTGGCTAGCACTAACTGTGAGCTGTTACTGTTGTGATTGGTCAGTATTAAGGTAGGGACCTAATGGTGAACTGATTGGTTGCTTTTCGATCCCAGCAGTGAGCACTTAAGCTTTAGCTTGAGAGGCTGGCAGGGAGATTGTTTACCAATGATGAGCCTGAGCGGCCTGCTGGAGTTCCTTACGTTATTACCAGAGAACCCGACTGTCTATCTGCCTGGCCTTTCTCTAGCTATCTCCTGTCTCATATGCATTGTGCAATGATCTTATCAGGCTAATAATCATGTACATCACCTCAAATATTTATTATTTCTTTATGATGACAACATTAAATTTTTTAAGGTATTTTACAGTATACATTAGTTTATTGTTTTTTTTTTTTTTTTTTTTGAGTTGGAGTCTCACTCTGTCGCCCAGACTGGAGTGCAGTGGCCACTCCCAGCCACCGCAGCCTCGAACTGCTGGGCTCCGGCGATCCTTACGCTTCAGCCATCCAAGTAGCTGGAACTACAGGCGCGGGCTACCACGCCCGGCTAATTTTTGATTTATTGTAGAGATGAGGTCTCGCTTGCCCAGGCAGCTCTCGAACTCGCGGGCTCAGGCAATCCACTCACCTCAACTTCCCAAAGGCACGGGATTACAGGCTGAGCCACCGAACCCGGCTTAGTTTACTGTTAATTGTAGTCTTCACGCTGTGCAATAAAACACCAGAACATACTACTCCTATCAAACTGAAATTTTGTACCCATTAACCAACACTTCCTCTTTTCCCATCCACCCTCCTCACTAGCCCCTGCTACCCACCATTCTATTTAATACTTCTATAAGTTTGATTTTTTTAGATTCTATACATAAGGTCTTATGTTATTTGTTTCTCTGTTCTTGGATTATTTCATATATTATAATGTCCTCGAAGTTCATCCACATTGTCACAAATGACAGAATTTTATTTTTAAAATAGTGAATAGCATTTTATTGTGTATATATACCACTACATTTTTAAATCCAATTATCTGTTTGTGGACACTTAGGTTGTTCTCATATCAGGGTTATTGAATAATGCTACAATGGAAATGAATGTACAGACAATTCTTTGTCTTGTAGATTTCCATGTCTTTAGGTACATACCCAACAGGAAGGTTGCTGAATCATATGGTAATTCTATTTTTTTTTTTGAGAAAGCTTCATACTGTTTTCCAAAATTGCTGTACTAATTAATAATGCTACAAAAAGTGTATAAAGGTTTCCTTTCATCTATGTCCTCATCAACACTTGTTATCTTTCAGCTTTTTGATAATGCCAGTCTAACAGGTGAAAATGATATCTCATTGTGATTTTAAATTATGTTTATCTGACAATTAGAGATCTTGAGGATTATTTATATATTTGTTGGCTATTTATTTGTCTTCTTTGGAAAAATGTCTTCTCAAGTACTTTTCCCATTTTGTAATTGGATTATTTGTTTTCTTATTATTGACTAGTTTTAGTTTTACACAGGTGCTATAAATAAAATAGCTCCTTTCTATTTTCCATATTTTAAAACTCTAAGTATCTCACTCCTGTTCCTGTTTTTACTCTCACTTTTACTGTCCTTGCTTTGCTGATTAATTAAACTAATGTTTAACTTATTTAATAGTTACATTTGTAAACATCACATTACTATATCAATAGGTTCAGAGGGCAATTCAGTTGGCTAGAAGTGTGAAGAGATAAAAAGCTTAAGTGATTCTGTCTTCCTCCTCTAATTTGATGTCCACAATTCTATAATCTTCTACTCAAGTGGGAGCTATAGTTCATTCTGTTTTGTTTCTTGTGATGCTTGGGGACATTGCATTTTAGTATGTTCTTTAGTTAATTAATTAAATTAGGAGAGAAATGTAGACTTTCCAACTACATCTCTTAAGGTTAGCAAATTAGTTCAATATCTCACTTTAATTTGCTCTATTACAATTTCTCTGTATAGACAGAGTCCTCCAGATACTGTACTACTCATTATGAGCTAATAGTTCATTGAATTAGATTATGAGACATTTTCAAATTACATAATAATAGCCAATTTATGCTTTCTAATTTCTGGTTATCATGATTTCTTGGTTATCAAACCAGATCTTTAACATCGGTCAAATAAAAATATCTGCAAATTCTCTCTTTCCACTTGATTCTATGGTGAATTTTAAGTGATAAAGGCGGCTTGGCTTTGGTAAATTACAAATTTTATTTGTAAGAAATCAAAGTTAGCCGGGCTCAGTGACTCAGTCTGTAATCCCGCGCCTTTGGGAGGCTGAGGTGAGTGGATTGCCTGAGCCAGCGGGTTCGAGACCCACCTGGGCAAGTGAGACCTCATCTCTACAATAAATCAAAAAATTAGCCGGGTGTGGTAGCGCGCGCCTGTAGTTCCAGCTACGTGGAAGGCTGAGGCGGAAGGATCGCCGGAGCCCAGCAGGTCGAGGCTGCGGTGGCTGGGAGCGGCCACTGCACTCCAGTCTGGGTGACAGAGTGAGACTCCAACTCAAAAAAAAAAAAAAAAAAAGAATCTATCTGTATATTCCAGTATCCACTGACAGGTATGTGGGCCCTCTGGAACCCACAACTCACTGCCTTACAATCTTTCCATGCAGTGGGGTTATAGGTTTGCTCCCTGAAAGCAAAATGAGGTAAGAAAAAGGAAAATAATGGTAAAAGGAAAGGAGGGGACAAGAAAAGGTGGAGGGGCTTCTGTCTGAGTTTGATGAGATTACTATAGGTTCAAAGTTGGAGGCTGGGTGGAGTTGGGCCAGGCAATGCAGGTCTCTGCCTAGTCCCAGGACAGAGAAAATGAATATGGTTGGCATTTCCTCATGGGAGGGGGTTCCTCTTCAGCTCTCCCCGATCTTCTCTCTCCACGGATCGGATGGGTGCTGCAGCCACTTTGCTGTCACAGGTGATGGTGTGGTCCAGACACCAGGTGATGAGAATCAGCTGTATTAGGCAGGCTCTTGAGAGTCCCGAGAACTGCAGATGATTCTGTGTGCCAGCAGCTCCAATCTCAGTGCGGTGGGGGGTTGCAGTCACCTCCAGAGGAGAACCCCGGGTGCATGAACCTGAGTCTCCCCTCAGACGGACTTTCACTCACCCACCAATACATGCCTACTCATGCAGAGTCTTCATGGACACTGGCTTTTGTGGAGACTCTCACAGTCTGACCTGTCCCATTGCTATCTTGCCAGAAGTCTCTCCTCTGGGTTTTCAAATTTCTTAGCAAACAGTTGATCATAGTAGTATCTGATGATGTTTTGTATTTCTGTGGTATCAGCTGTAATGTCCCCTGTCATTGTTTCTGATTTTGTTTATTTTGGTCTTCTCTCTCCTTTTTTTTGGTAAGTTTAACTAGCAGTTTGTCAAGCTTGATCATCTTTTTATAAAACGTACTTTTTCTTTTATCTATCTTTTGTAGTTTTTAAAACTCTGTATTTTATTTAGTTTTGCTCTGATCTTTCTTATTTCTTTTCCTCTACTAATTTTGTTTTTGGTTTGTTCTTACTATCTAGTTCTTTGAGGTACATGTTTAGGTTGTTTGACATTTTTCTAATTTTTCTACACAATTATTGTCATAAACTTCACTCTTGGCACTGATTGTGCTGTATCCCACAGGTTTCTCTATGTTGCATGTCAATTTTCATTGGTTTCCAGAAATTTCCTTATTTTCCTCTTAATTTCTTCATTGACTCAGTGATCATTAAGGATCACGTTGTTTCATTTCTATGTAATTGTACATCTTCCAAAGTTTCTGTTATTGATTTCTAGTTTTATTCCATGTGATCCTAGAAAACACTTGATATGATTTCAATTTTTAAAAATTTTCTGAGACTTGTTTTATGCCTTAATATGTGGTCTATTTTCAATAATGTTCTATTGCTGGTGAGAAGAATGTGCATTCTGCAGCGGTTAGATAAAATGTTCTATAAGTGTCTGTTGGATCCATTTGAACTAAAGTACAATTTAAATCCAGGGTTCCTTTGTTAGATTCAATCTATAGGATCTGTTTATTGCTGAGAGTGGGATGTTGAAGTTCCCAACTTTTAATGTATTGGAGTCTATCTTTCCCTTTAGACTTAATCATATTTGCTTTATAGAGCTGAGTGCTCTGATGTTGGGTGTGTACATATCTAGAATTGTATCCTCTTGCTGAATTCATTATTAGAGCTCATCTGGGATACTCTGCATCTATGGGTGGGGTCCCCAGCAGAGGAGGAAATGTGTCCCACCCAATTTTGGGTGACCTACTCTGCTTGGGCATCTTGGCTGCTCAAGGAACTGCAGATAAGCCCAAGATTATTGTTCCATAGACAGCAGAATTTATAATTAAAAAAAAAAAAAAAAAGGAAAAGAAAGAAAGAAAGCAGGCACTGTGGCAACCAGGCAACCTCGTGTACAAGCCAAGGTAGGAAAAATTGGACTATAAGTACTGCCTTGGTGGTTGGGGCATTCTCAGAGGTCGAGTGTGTGTGTGTGACTGAAACGTATCTCAAGTTACGAAGTGATTGTGGAGTCCCGACCCATGTTTTCATTTTGCCATGAGAGAAATGGCCAGAGACAGATGAAGGGGATCTGAAGTTTGCAAGAAACCTACAATAAGGGGGATTGAGCACCTCAGGAAACATCTGGAGTCGTAAGGACGGCAAGAAACTTCCAGTAAGGGAAGTTGAGCATCCTTTTGGGAAACTCCAAAATCACACAGCTTACTTGGTAACTGAGAGTGGGTAATAAGCAGTCTAGGCCTAGTAAGGGAGGTCAGGAAAGCTCCCTTAAAATTCCCCCAGATAGTCCATTGGGGTAAATGTTGGAAAACTGGAAAGATGATTCCAGGACTAAGAAAAAGGGTGAAATAAAAATTCTTCCTCTAACATTACCCCGGATAGTCAACTGGGGAAATGTTGAGGTCTTGGGGAGATAGCCCTTGTACCAAGATCAGGAGGGCTGCAATGTCCTTATGGAAAGGAAAACCCTCCAAGGCTGGGCATATAGTTGAGCAAAAGTACCCAAATGTAGATCCTGGGTGGGACTATAATGATCAAGAGGATAAGACAAAAATGCAGGATCTGAAGCGACTGATAATTAAAGCAATCAGAAAATCAGCCCTGAGGTCTCAAGATGTCTCTAAGGCTTTGGAGGCTCAGCAAGAGAAGAAAGAAAAATGAAAAAACAAAAAAACTCCAACAGCCCATCAGAGACCTGGTAAGAATGAAACTGACAACACCCCTGGTGAATATTAGGGTGCTGAAACTCAAATTAATTTATTAATTAACAAAGGTGCCAGTCATTTGGTCCTGGCCATCCATGTTGGAACTAAAACTTTCAGAGTCCCAATAGTTAACCTGCAACTACAAGGTTAAATAGAGGCTTCTAAACTCTATGTCTGTCTTTTCTGCTTGCTTTGAATCTGCTAGCAACTAAGCTACTGGTGTTTTGCAAAAAGCTCACTGTTTCAAGGTTAAATTTTTTTTTCTTATACAGTTCAATCCATTTTAACTAAAATGTAAATATTGAAAAATCATTTAAAACTGAAAAAAAAGGTTACAAAAAGTTTTTTTAAAAAATTAAAATACCATGGAGACTGCTTTACTCCAATTTTGGTCCACAGCCTTTACTGGACTGCCTGCTGGGGCAAACAAAGTCTAGCTATACAAACAGGTTCCAGTTTTGTTAGAAACATAGTTTGAACTTGAGTGTCTTTTGTAAAATGGTGAGTTCATTGCTGTTTCATGGCTGAAGTTTGGAGGTTAAGGCTGTTAAATCTTTGTGTGTGTATATGTTTGTTTGAATGTGTTTGCATGTATGTGCAAGTTATGTGTTTTGTTCAGCATGCTACCAAATTGGCTTCTAAGTAAATGAATACTCATAAAATAAATAAGTAAATCTAAATGCTTTTCAAGTTCATGTGACTTTAATCTTTGGTAAATAAAAATGGGTTTAAAATTATTAACAATATGAAAAGTGTCTTTGGAATTGTTAGCATACATTTTTGTCTGGGTCTAATAATTCAGTAAGTTTTGCATTTGCCGCTGCTAGATATTTTAAGTATCAAGATTTGACATGAAAGTTATAAAACTATAAAACTAGCTAAAACCAGAATGATCTTTATTTGTATAAATGTTTTTGTTACAAGTACAACTAATTTAAAATAGTTGGTTCCAAACAAAAAACCCCAGCTAAACCTTTTGAATTATCAATAAAATGTTCATGTATTTAACTTTAAGGATCTTACTTAGGTAACATCTGATGTTCACAGGTTTTAAAAATAATTAGCCACCTCAGTGGCTCAGCCTGTAATCCCAGCACTGGGAGACTGAGGCAAGCGGATTGCCTGAGTCTGGAGATTCGAGACCAGCCCAGGCAACTTGGCGAGACCTTGTCTCTACAACAAATAAAAACTTAGCCAGTCATGGTAGTGCACACCTGTAGTTCCGGCTACTTGGAAGGCTGAGGCAGAAGGATCACTGGAGCCCAGCAGGTCAACACTGGGGTGGCCACGAGTGTGCCACAGCACTCCAGCCTGGGCAACAGAGTAAGACACCAACTCATTTAAAAAAAAAAAAGATTAGCCAGGAGATAACTTAAAATAATAACTGGCCTTGTCTAAGATCTCTGTTTTCATAAATAATTAGGCAAGTTGCTATAGATAAATTAATTAAGTAAATATGAATAAAATAATGTTTATGGATAGGCTGTTCATGTAATTTGAAAATCTTAAAATTGTTTTAAAAGTTCATTAAATGTCTGGTTTATTTTCAATCAAGAAAAAGTTTAGTATGGAAAAATGTTTCTAACATTATATAAAAGGGGTCTCATCTATAAAATACTAATATCTAACAGTTCAGAATTTCTCGTTTTCTAGATTTTCACTAAAATTTTAGGCTAATTTATATAATCTGGAGATTATTTAAAAGGTTATTTATTTTTTAAAAAATGAAAAAATCAGTAAGTAGGACAGAGATATATAAAAAGAGTTATGGTTATAAAGGTGTGTTTTTGGTAAGGAAAGTTATAAAGGAAAAATAATAATTTTG
Source organism: Tarsius wallacei (assembly GCA_963574415.1). Taxonomy (NCBI): domain Eukaryota; kingdom Metazoa; phylum Chordata; class Mammalia; order Primates; family Tarsiidae; genus Tarsius; species Tarsius wallacei. Next base: position 24,922 of record CAUYQG010058649.1, on the reverse strand, counting down.
TATATAAAAAAATTTTGTATGATTAAATTTTGTCCTAAAGTAAAATGACTTGCTATTTGGGAAAGAGGGAAATATAGGACAAAACAGTCCAAGCATGTCATCAATGGTATATAGAAATCAAGATAAGGTTCACGAAGGGGAATTTATGAAGAAATCTTGGTATATGATTAAGTTGGTTATAACTTTTTCTCTAGCCCTGACTGTTGTTATGGCTCAAAGGGTTTTTAATTACTTAGGAAACTAAGCTTTAAAATGATTGAATTTTTTTTACAGCATCATTTTATATAGAAAAAGATCTTGTATGGTACATTTTTGTCTTATAATAAAATGGCTGGTTATTAAAAAATAGGACAAAAATAAAAGGTTTAAGCATGTTAAAAAAATGATATGAATATGTCAAAAATGGCATGTTAAAGGTTTGTGAAAAAAAGTAACTTACAATGACCTGTAATCCTGTACTTTCAAAAATTTTAATACTTAAACTCTTCAAGTTCTTAATTCAGTCTCTCTAGGGTAGGGTAAAATAAAACAAAACAAAAAAACAAGCTTCAGAAGCCACATCTACCCACACCCTCCTCCTGAACAACCTTCAGAGCAGCCTGGAGACCTGGTATTAAGTCCTAGGAGGAAGATAGACTTCAGCCCAGCTGGGAAGATGCCTGTCAAGTAATGCTGACCACCAAGACTACCATACAGACAGCAGAAAAAGATTGGACTCATTATAAACGTGTTAAGGGACTAAAAAAGAACTTAATAAGGGGAAGGGAAGAAAAACGGTGGAAGATGCACAAGGGGCCCAGAAAACCTAATTGTAAAGTTTAATGCTTGTCAAGTTTTACATTGTGGAGATCTAAAATGTCAAAGGCAGCTCTCACAGATAGATCAATATCTCTGTCCTGAACATGTTTCAGATCATCAGGAACGTCCCTGTCCTATTTGGTGAGGGAAGTATGTTGGACCATGTAGCACCAGGGATGGACTGCTGCTATTCCATTTGGAGATCCTAGGAGATGGAATATTTTACAACCCAATATAAAGGGTCACAAACTCTAGAAATTAAAGCAGGTTATGTAGACACCAATGCCTGGGTATAATGGGTCAAATTTTCGGTATTAGCTTTGAACAAAAGCAACTGTTATGCATGTGCTATGGGATGGCCACAAGCGCAGGTGGTCCCGTTCCCTCTCAGTTGGTACACAGACCCCACTGGACCAAGTTGTATGTTTGCCTTATACCAAGACAAGGACACTTGGGGAAGCAAGACTTGTAAGAGCTTGTCTCTGTTCTTTCCTGCACTGCAGAGGTCAGATCTGAGGGCAATCCCCTCCTTTTCCATAGGGATGATGAATCACTCCTCATGTCTCTCTAGACAAGGGGAAGGTTTCACGACTCCTGTGGGACAATTGCTGACTTGTCCCCATGTCCTAAATGTCTCTGGTGAATCCGGCAGCAACTTCTCGAGCTTACATATCCCTCAAGTGAATATATGGTGGTATTGTGGAGGGGAAAGCCTGCATGACTTGTTGCCATCCAACTGGACCAGGATTTGTGCGTTGGTCCAACTGGCTATTACATTTACCCTAGCATTTGGTCCCACATCCAAAAGCACTCAGACTCTTCACCGATAAAGGGTCCTTTGATTCAAATGTATACATTGACTCCATAGGCATCCCCAGGAGGGTCCCTAATGAAGTCATGGCTAAAAACCAGATATTCGTAGGGGTTAAGTCTGTACTCTTGGTGGTCTACTATTAATAAAAACATGAATTGGATCAGTTATATCTACTATATCTACTATAATCAACAGAGATTTATTAATCATATCAGGGTTGTGATTAAAGGAGTAGCTGAACAATTAAATGCTACCAGAATGGCATGGGAAAATTATATGGCACTAGACGTGATGTTAGCCAAAAATGGGGAGTGTGTGTCATGTTAGGGGGGCAATGCTGTACATTTATCAAAAACAATGCAGTTCCTGTTGGAACCATCACCAGAGCATTACAAGGACTTAAGCGTTCTAGCCAATAAACTATCTGAAAATCCCGGTTTTAGAGATCCTTTTATGGATTGGTTAGACAATTTGTTTGGAAAATGGAAAGGAATAATAACATCTATTTAACTTCTCTTATAACAGTAATAGGGATATTAATTGTCTTGGGCTGCTGTATAATTCCCTGTGTCAGAGGTCTGGTTCAAAAACGTATAAGAGGTGGCCATAACAAAGAAAATTCCCATGAATTACACTTATATTATGAAAACTGAATTGAATTTTGAGGAGAGTCAAAAAATACTTGATAAATTTGAAACTGGTCTCATAATTAGATTTGAATCTAAATAAAATGAAAATAAAATAAAAAATACTTAAAAAGTGGGAAACAATTGTAAGAAATAGAATGATTTATTTTCAAAATGAACCCTGAGTCATAGTTAAATGCCTCTGCGAGTAACTTTCTGCTTCTTTGTTCTCTTTTTCATGAATTTTCACTTTGGCGAACTTTTATGTTCAAATTTTGGAGGGAACCAATCAAAATGAAATCCTGCAAATCAATCAGCAAATAGGACATGCAAATGAACTAGTTATGTGACCCAATTGATGTGTGCCGTGTAGGTGACATCCAGTAAAGCGTTGTAACCTCTGTGAAGCCCAGCCTATGGGAGACCAGGGGAGGGACTCGAGTTCTAGGCTACAAATATGCTAACTGTAACAGTTCCAGTGTGCCTACCCACCAGATACCAGATCCTGCAAGACCGCCATTAAAGTCTCACTTCTGCTGCACTCCATGTCTCTGTGCATTCTTTGATTTTGGACAGGTGAGTTCATTTCTCACAATTATACAATAAACTTCTTTGTCTTTTTTACTGTTTTTGACTTAAAGTCTGTTTTATCTGATATAAGTATAGCTACTCCTGCTCACTTTTTATTTCTGTTTGCATGATTTTGTTTTCATTTGTGTGGTGGCAGAGGTTGGGGAGATCCTATTCTCAAGACCCATGCAAGTATGCAGTAGCACGATTGCTGGGATTGGGTTAGGTTGCTGTCTGTGGTAGCTGCACCAGATAAGCAGCCTTTATGCTTCATTCCTGACAATGACCGTGGTAGTAGCAGCTAGCTGGTAGAACTTGTTTTTAGAGTGAATCCTAGTGCCCTGCAGTTCAGTTGCTAGTGGAGGCAAGGTTACCATCTGGTGACAGCAGCTCCAGTTAGCAGGATCCAGGGTTTATGGAGCACAAGCTTTAGCTTCCTTTATTGCAGGGACAGTCTTCCCAGTACACTGCACTGCTCTTTCCCCAGCACACAGAACATTGTGTGTGCTTCTCTGCTGGGTGGGCTAGGATGCTGAGGACCCTGCCTCTCTGCTGAGTCCAATTGACATCTCACTGCTGCAACCTTCTTGTGGACACAGGGGACCCTTCAGTAAGGTTCCAGGGATGTGAAGATGCAGATGCATACCCTGCTGGGTCTCAGGGTGGGATTCAGTTTTTTGGAGGCTGAGCTATCAAAATGATCCTGTTCTGTAGCTGCCTGGGTCTTGGGGGTTCCGGGGACCCAGCGTGTACTCTCTCTCTGAAGCAATGCTGTCACACAGACACTGGACTTCAGGAAGCTTTTTGTACCAGGCTCAGGACCTACAGGGGTCAAGAGACTCTCCTATGGCTGGAATTCCAGGAGTTCACAGTGGGAATGTGAATCCCCGGGGATCTTTCACTTACCTTTTCTCTTAACTTGGAGTCCTCTCGGAACTCTCAGCCAATACAGGCCAGGCCATCTGCCTTCCTCCCTTTATTTTGGTGCCTCAGGTGTTTCATGTCATGTATCTGCTCAATTACAGTGTTTTCTCTTGCATGTCCTATTTAAAGTGTGATTATCTACTCACTATTTTGGTTCTTCTTTGTGGAGGAGGCTAGTACCAGAAAACTTCTGGTAAGCCATCTGAATCATCTCCCTGACCTTCCTAATTTTTTTTATCATTTAGTTAAATTAAATGTATATAATAATGGAATGAGTATTGTATAATGATAGTTGGCATCTATTGAGCAGTTGTTTTGCACTAGACACTTTTCTAAGAACTTAAATGTACTAACTCATTTAGCCTTCATAACAGTCCTGTGAAGTAGGTTATATCTCAATTCTGTAGATGAGAAAGTGAATGCACACAAAAGTCAAGGAGCCACAACTGGTGCTATCACTAGTAAGTAAACATTCTAACCATTGAACCCAGTGAGTTTTACTTCAGATTCCAGAGTCTGTACTCTTAATCACTATAATATACTGTTTTGTGTTAAATAGATCTCGGATCCTCGGCTGCAGTGACTCGCCTAGGAAACCAGCTCTTTATCTGCAATAAACAGCATAGGAAACCAGCTGCTGTAAGTCAGGCTGGCAGGAAACCAGATCACCATCTTTAGCAACAATCCAAGAAGTTAAATAATAATTTATGTTACAATCAGCTCCAAATGACCAGGACTTGACTACTGACTGTCAATTTTCTAATCTTTGTCCCCACTTCCAACTTATGACCAACCAGAGCATGCCAAATATCTACCACTCATCATTCACGTAGGATGCCCCAATTCTAGTTAGCCTACCTACAATTTTTTCCCGGCAACAATCTTGAATCAGAGCATACCTGAAGTCATCCCTTTGTACCACTATAAAGTTTTCCCACTCCTCTGCCTGCCTTGAGTCTCTGCCAAAACACAAGTAATGGTGGCTGACTCTCTTGCTACAACAGGTTCTAAATTAATAACCTTTACTTTTCTCATTTTATTAGTGTTGTTTTATTTCCACAGGACAATTACTGATTCTATGAGATATTTGGAATCTATTTTGTATCATTCCTAGGCATAATCTAGAGGGTAAGTACCATGGATAAGTTTGGTTAACTGGAAATAATCAATTGGCCCTTACTTTAATTAATTAGCTGATAGTAATACTTTTCCTAAAGTGTGCATCCAGGCATCAGTTTCTGACTTGCCTCTCTAATACATAGTTGATATCTTTCTGTTTTTTAGAACTATTTCAGTTAACGAAGTCATGCTAGTCTTTGGGTATGTTGGATATTTCCTGATAATTATCACTTCAGGCTCTAAGTAAAATATGAGTGACTAAAAGAGTTGTTTTACATACATGGAAAGGCCAGACAATAACATCAAACTACACATTTTGTGATAGAAAGCATGGGTCAATCATCTGATTACAGAAAGATAGTGTTGGGAGTGTATTTTCAGAGGATCCTCAAAATAATCTTTTGGTACCAATTGCTGTCTGAATTTAATCAGTCTGAGTCTGAATTCTAAAAATCTTTATGTTAAAAAAATCAGGCCTGTTAAATTGTATAAGTATGTTGGAGTTAATCCTTATTGGAGGGCACAGAAACTGGTAAACAAATCTGACAACTCCAAAGATTGGCCACCATGACAAATTTTTAAGAATGAAATCAATGATTCTGAAGAGTTTAAAGAAATAAAGCAAACAAGAGAAGAACAAAAAGCCCTAGCGATTATTTTTGTGCCTTTATTGAGGTGTAATTTTTGTGTACTAAAATTCATGCATTTTAAGAGTATACTTCATTAAATTTTAGAAATTGTGTAGAGTTGTGCCACTACCACAGTTGAGTTTTATGACATTATCGAATGCCTCTTTGCAGTCAGTCTTTGGTTGGTCCCAGGCAACCACTAACCATGGCTGTCACTATGGTTTTGCCTTTTCTGAAACTGGAAGCATACAGTTTGTAGTCTCTTGTGTCTTCCTACTTTTATTTAGTTTCACCCTTTTAAAAGTCATTCATATTGCTGAATGTATACATAGCTTGTGACTATTCCTTTTCTCTGCCACAATATGCTCTGAAGAGATCTTGATCATTTTCACATTTCATGAAACATTATATTGGTCTATTACATTTATGATCTTATGCTAAGCAGAACTAATGAGCAGATAGTAGAAACTGTTTATCTACCTTTGTGAGACATATGTGAATTAGTGAATAGGAGATAACCCCACAAAAATTCAGGGTCCTGACATATAATTGTACTCTATAAGGTTCAATGGTCTGGAGCATAATGAAATATCCTTTTCAAGCTGAAAAGCAAGTTTACTGCACCTCATCCCTACCTACCATGGAAAAAGATAGCATACTTGGTGAGCTTCATTTTTTATTAGACTACATATATGACCTTCAACTGTGCTACTTTGATATATTAACAGAGTCACTTGTAAGTCTACCAGATTCAAGGGGTTGCCAGAACAAAAGAAGGCTCTGCAGATTTGTAGTACAATCTGCTTTACCACTAGGATATTTTGACTCAGCTAATCCAATGCTGAGAATAGATCTTTCGATCTTTGAAGCAAATGTATGACATTTTTTTTCCTGCAAATAACTATTCTCCTTTTGAGAAACAGCTACCACTTTGCTGTAGTGTCATAATATAAACTGGAATTTAGTTATGGAACCTCAGGTGACCATGCAACCTGATCACAGATTGGGTACAGTCTGACTAAGCCATAAGACTTGGTATATACAGTAGCAATTGATCATCAAGTAGAAATGATATATGAAAGCTTAACTCTGGCAGGTCTGGAAGGTATGAGCAAGACACAGATTCTTTTGACAACAGTTTGTATTTTATTGCCTGCTCCTTTTAAATCCTCCAGGAGAAAATGGCTTGTCTGAGTGAAGCCAGCTTTTACCACCAAAAAGTCAAATAATTTTAACACTCAAGTGCCTATTATATAATGAATAATGTCAAAGATGCATTCCAGTAAGAATGAATCACTGACGAAAGGAAACAGTAGTCTCTCAGGGAGTATATTGTATCTATGAGCAGTTTGCAGCACCTGCCTTTGGGACTGTCAATAGAACCTCTAAAACAACTGCCAATACTGATTTCTAAAAGGTATAAACTCTATGATTCTTTCTCTGCCAAGACAAAACAAGCTGACTTAACTACCAATGAAAGTTCCTAAATTTAGAAACATGGTGCCATTTGGAAGTCTATAACCTTTTTTCCATGAATGGTAAAATTGCCAGAAAACAGACAATGCAAAAATAGGGCAGACTCCCCAACACGTTTTATGAGATTGCCACAACCTGGAAATAAGAGAAAAAACTTGCAAGAAAGTCTCAATTGTATGAGCAAAAAACCTCTAAGAAACAGCAAACTATCCTGCGTTATACAAAAACTATAATATGACCGAGGTTGTTTCTTCCAGGGATTTAAAGCTCCCTTGGTATTTGAAAATGTATTACTAAAACTTGTCCATTAATATATTTCAAAAATAATGTGACCATTTTGACAGATGCAAAAAAATTGTTTGGTCAAATTTAGTAATCTTTTATGACACAGTTCTTGAAAAACTTGTCATAGAAAATAAATTCCTTAATTAAATAAAGGTTACATATCAAAACATAGAAAATACTACCTGAATAGTAAAACTTTGAAATTTTCCTTTTGAGATCAGAAATGCCACAAGGATGCCTACTTTTATCACTTCTATTCAATGTTATACTCAATGTTTGAGTCAATACAAGACAAAACTAAAAAAATTTTAAAGTGCTAAGAATGAGATATGAAAAAAGAAAAATGCTACTATTGGTAGATGATTAGGTAAGGAAGGAGGTTGTGAATAAAAAATAAACACAGAAAACTTTGGAATTGCACCCAATGTTCTGTCTTGATATTTAAGATGATTACTTGGGCTTTCTAAGAATTCACCAAACTGCATTTGTTTGTTTACACACCTTTTATATGTATTATATTTACAGCTTGTATTTTATATTAAAATAGAAATTAAATTCTATTTATTGAAATTGGCCTGAAGATGGCGCTGATATAGCCCATTTATGACGGCCTGTACCTAGGCTTGTTTAAGAATGGATCTGTCTAGAAAATGAACAAAATGTCATTCAAGTAAAAAAAAATGCCCCAACATTGTAGAAAACCATAAAAGAAACTGTTTGTTCACAGTTCAGAAATGACCAGAACATTCAATACCTAAACATAAGGAAAGATTCCATATGTCCATCTGCCCCATCTTCTTCTCTGTCCTAGAATAGGTTTATGCATATAATTTTTAAAAGATTCACCTTTGCCAAGAATATTAGAACATTCTGACTAGCATGTGCTGGGGTTTCTCTATTTGTTAGGCTCTGTGCTAAATATTTTACAAGGATTACTCTTGTAAATCTTCACAACAAATCTCTGCAACTATTCTCACCCCTTACCCATACAAATGAAGAAAGCGGCACTGACAGTTTCTATTCAGTCAGGGGTATGTGGCTAATAAGTGACAAAGCCAGACTTCAAAACCCAGGAGTCTAAACCTAGAGTTTATATACATTACTACCCTATTTTGCTATTATTAATACTTGAGGATATTACTGCCCTTACCATTTCTTGTATATAATTAGCTCAGGGGGAGGGAGTGTGTGTGTTGGGGGGGGGAGGGGATATTGGAGGCACTAATGAACTTCTGATACAGATTTCTATTAATGTAATCTGTGACCAGCATCAGATTCAGGTTAGAAAAATTAGACCACACCTTTGGAATACCTAGGACTCAAGACTATCAAATCTGGGAGATGCCCAGGAAAGTATGGGATAGAGTATGGAGCTAGATGTTGTGAGAAAAAAGAATAAGTGCTAATGAATCAGAGTGAACACAGTGAAAGGTTCTAAGAAATTTCAGAGAACAGCCATTAAGACTAACATCTTGCTCTAATGAGCATCATAACAGATGAGAGTGTGAGGAAGTACAGTCAGCTTGGCTTAGTGCCAGAGTAGAGAAGAAATCCTCTTTCCTTCATGCCAAGCTTGACTCTAGGGTCTCATCAATATTACTTTAACACTGTTCTCTCTTGACGACAACAATGTTACCTTTCTTAAGAAATCCCTACTGATTCCCTAATAATGCCCACTGAGTGTTGCATGTGAATTACAAGTACATATTTACAATTGCAGAAGTTTCTCAATTCCCAGTCTCTAGGCATCAGGTTTTTAATAAAGTCTCTAGTGAAAACTCTCTGGTTCACTATTCTATCTTCAACAGAGAGTGATAATTTTCTACATATGTCCTCAGTTAACAAGTGAATGAGAGTATTAGCCAGCATATTGTTCCAATGATTCACAGTTGATGGATTATTTTTCAAAGACTAATAATAGTTTCCAAAAAAGAAATATGGTCATTTCTGTTCTAAGAAGTAAATGAAGATGGCCCTTCCTTTCGTTTCCTAATAAAAAGAGAGGCAAGTCTCTGGGTCCTCTGTATCAGATTTGTTGAAGCCATTAATGTACGTTTATAACATATGAAAAGTCAACACTGGGGATTTTGAGTTGATAAACAGATCAAAAGAAACTGGAATAAATTATCATTCTTAATTTCATGAATGAAAGCTTTAATTTCTTTCCACTTTTAATGTAGGGAATTTTAATGGGTGAAAAGATTTAGAAAGTGACTATAATTCTTTTCTTCCCCTTTAAACGCTTTCTTCTTCCCTTTCTTAATCTCTGGCCCTATCCTTTGTCATTAAATATTTCTCTTCTTTTCTCCATCTTCTTTCACTTTTTAAATCATTTTCTTGGTTACTTTTCTTATAGTTCCTATGTTTGTCCTTTGGAGGACTTAACTCCAGGTGTGGGAGTGAAGCTAGGAAGATTCTACTTTTAATCCTGGTTTTCTTCTCAACCCCTTCAATTTTCTTTTCTTTTTTTATTTTTTAATTTTAATTATGTGGGTACAATTCAGGGTTAGGTATGCAACCATTGATTTTGTAGGTACCCTTGTTGATAAGATGTGCCCCTCAATCCCCTAGAAGTTTCCTTCAACTACCAATCCCAACCCTCCTCCCCTGGCAGTTTCTCACTACTGCCAATACCTTTCTTATAGTGTTATGATAATTGTTCAAGGTCCACTGATGGGTGAGAACATATGGTACTCTGTTCTTTGTTTCTCTGATAGATCACTGAGTATGATCGACTCTAAATCCATCCAAGTTGCTATGAAGTCCATATGTTTGTCCTTTATGGTTACATAATATTCCATTGTGTATATGTACCACATTTCTTTATCCAGTCCAGCTTCAACGGGGAGCATGGTTGGTTCCATGTTTTTGCTATTGTGCATACGGCTGCAACAAACACACGTGTGCAGGTATCTTTTTTGTAGAATGATTTGAGTTCCTCCGGGTATATTCCCAATATATTGCTGGGTCATATGGAAGGTCAATTACTAGTTCTTTCAGAAATCACCACACTGTCTTCCAAAGAGGTTGCACTAGTTTGCATTCCCACCAGCAGTGTAGAAACGTTCTTTTTTCTATACATGCTCACCAGCATCTGTTGTTGTTTGTTTTATTGATGATGACCATTCTTACTGGGGTTAGGTGGTATCTCAATGTGGTTTTGATTTGCATTTCTCTGATGATGAATGAGGCTGAGCACCTTTTCATGTGTCTGTTGGCTGTGCATATATCTTCTTTTGAGAAGTGTCTATTCATGTCTTTTGCCCACTTTTTAATGGAACTGTTTTTTTCCTTTTGATGCGTTTGAGTTCCTTGTAGATCCTAGATGTTAGACCTTTGTCAGATATACAGTTGGCAAATATATTTTTCCATTCTGTGGGCTGTCTCCCTGCTCTCTTGATGGTTTCTTTTGCCTTGCAGACTCGTCAGTTTGATGAGGTCCCACCTGTCTATCTTATTTCTTATGGTATGGACACTTAGGGTTCTGAATAAGAATTGGTTGCCAGTTCCAGTTTCCATAAAGGTGTCTCCTGTGTTTTCTAAGATTCTTATAGTTGAAGGATTTATGTTTAGGTCTTTGATCCACTTAGAGTTAATTTTTTTGTATGGTGATAGGTAGGGGTCCTGTTTCAATCTTCTGCATGTGATCAGCCAGTTTTCCCGGCACCATTTACTGAATAGGTTCTCCTCTCCCCAGTGGTTGTTGTGGGAGGCTTGTCAAAGATGAGTTGGTTGAGAAATTGAGTCGTTGCTTCCAGAATCTCTATCCTGTTCCATTGATCTACATGCCTGTTCTTGTACCAATATCAGGCTGTTTTTACTGTAGCCTTATAGTAAACTTTGAAGTCTGGAAGTATGATACTTCCTGTTTTGTTTCTTTTGCTAAGAATTGTTTTGGCTATTTGTGGTCATTTATGTTTCCATATGAATTTCTGTATTATCATTTCCAGGTCTGAGAAGAATGATGTTGGTGATTTAATGGGCATTGCATTGAATCTGTAGATTGCCTTTGGTAGGATGAACATCTTAACAATGTTGATTCTTCCTATCCATGAGCATAGAATATTTTGCCATTTGTGTCTTCTTGGATTTCTTTGAACTGTGTCTTGTAGTTCTCATGGTAAAAGTCTTTCACTTCTCTGATTAGGAAGATGCTGAGGTATTTCATTTTCTTTGTGGCTATTGTGAATGGGATTGTGCTTTTAATTTGGGTCTCTGCCTGCTTGTTGTTGGTGTATAGGAACGCAACTGTCTTTTGCACATTTATTTTGTACTCTGAGACTTTGCCAAAGTCTTTTATCACTACAAGCAGATTTTTAAAGATTCTCTTGGATTTTCAAGGTATAGGATAAATCATCAGTAAAGAGGGATAACTTGACTTCCTCTTTTCCTATTTGGATACCCCTGATTTCCTTCTCTTGTCTAATTGCCCTAGCTAGAATTTACAACACAGTGTTGTAAATTCTAAGAGGGATGAGAGTGGGCAGCCTTGTCTTGTTACAGTTTTCAGGGGAAATGTTTCCAGTTTCTGTCCATTTAGCAATATACTAGCTGTGGATTTATCATAGATGGCTCTTACTATTTTGAGGTATGTTCCTTCTATACCTAGGTGTTTGAGAGTTTTTAATCAAGAAGAGATGCTGAATTTTATAAAAGTTTTTTCTGCATCAAATGATATAATCATGTGGTTCTTGTTTTTACATCTGTTGGTGTATTTAATTACACTTATGGTCTTGCAAATGTTGAACCAGCCTTGCATCCCAGGGGTGAAGCCTACTTGGTCATGGCGGATGAATTTTGAGATGTGTTTTAGGATCCAGTCTGCTAGAATCTTGTTGAGGACTTTTGCATCTATGTTCATAAGGGATACTAGACTGTAGTTCTCTTTTTTGGTTGGATCTTTACCCACTTTGGGTATCAGTGTGATGTTAGTTTTGTAAAATGATTTGGGGAGAATTTCATCTTTCTCAATTGCCTGGAATCCTATTGGATTGGTATCAGTTCCTCTTTGTACATTTTGTAGAATTCTGTTGGAAACCCATTTGGTCCAGGGCTTTTTTTTTTTTTATAGGTAGTTTTTATATGACAGAGTCAATTTCCTGGGTTGTTATTGTTCTATTTGATGTCTTCTTGTTTCAACCTGGGTGGTTGTGTGATGTCAGAAATTCCTCCATTTCATTTAGGTTATCAAGTTTGCTTCCATATAGGTGTACAGAATAATCTCTGATAATCTTTTGTATTTTTCTGGGGTCAGTTGTGATTTGATCTTTTGCATTTCTGATTGTGTTTATTTGGGCTTTTCCTCTCTTTTTCTTGGCCCTTCTGGCTAGGGGCCCTTCAATCTTCTTAATTCTTTCAAAGAACCAGCTTTTTGTTTTGCTGATGTTTTCTATTATATTTTTGTCTTCTATGTCCTGTATTTGGGTTCTTATTTTGGTGATTTGGATTCTTCTGCTAAAGTTGGGGTTTTGGTGGTCTTCTCTTTCCAGTTCCCTTAGGTGATTTGTTAGATTCTCAACTTGTGATCTTTCCTTTTCTTGATGTGTGCTCATAGAGATATAAATTCCCCTCTGAGAACTGCTTTCAGGGCATCCCAGAGGTTTTGGTAAGATGTTTCTTCATTCTCATTTGTTACCAGGAATCTTTAAATTTCTGCTTTGATTTCAGTTTTGACCCAGTAGTTATTCAGCATCATGCTGTTTAGTGTCCATGTCTTTGTGGGCTTTGGGGAAATTTTGTTGGTGTTGATATTTATTTTTATTCCACTGTGGTCTGAGAAGGTGCATGACAATATTTCAAACTTTTGGAATTTGTTTATGTTTGATTTATGGCCAAGGATGTGATTGATCTTGGAATGCATTCCATGTGGTGATGAGTAGAATATATATTCTGTGGTAGTGAGTGGAATAATCTGTTGGTAACTATTAAGTCCATTTGGTCAAGTGTCAAGTTAGATGCTGTATCTCCTTGTTGATTTTTTGCCTCAATGATCTATCTAGGGCTGTTCGTGGGGTATTCAATTACTCTGCTATAGTAGAGTTAGAGCCAATATCTTTTTTTTAGTTTACTTAGTAGTTGCTTTATAAATGCTGATGCTCCTGTGTTGGGTGCATATATGTTTAGTATGGATATTTCTTATTTCTTATTGATGGATTAAACTTTTTATCATATGTAGTGTCCTTTTGCATCTTTTTAAATTTTTGATAGCTTAAAGATTGTTTTGTCTGACATTAAGATTGCAACTCCTGCCTTCTTTTGTGAACTATTTGCCTGGGAACTCATTTTCCATCCTTTAACTTTGAGTCTGTGTGCGTCCCTTGTGTTGAGGTTATGCAGCAAATAATTGGGTCATGATTTCTTATCCAGTTTTCCATTCTGTGTCTTTTCAGTGGTGCATTTAGTCAATTCACATTCAGGCTGATTATTGAAATGCAATTGTTTATCCCTGTCATGAGGTTCTTATAAAGTTTTTTCTTTGTTTGCTTGTTTTCTTTTGGTTTTGGGGTTTATGTATGTGTGTGTTTTCAGGTTTCTTGTTGTGCTGTATTCTCTGTTGATTCTGTGCTCTGCTGTTCTCTTGGGAAGTGTGTTGTCATTCTTTTTTTTTCTTTCTTCTGTGCTTAATACCTTTTTAAGTGTCTCCTGTAGAGCTGGTGTAGAAGCTGCATATTCTGTTAGGGATTGGATGTCTGGGAAGGATTTTAATTCTCCATCACTGATGAAGCTGGGCTTGGTTGAATAGGAAACTCTTGGTTTAAATTGTTTATCTTTGAGGCCTTTGAAATAGGACTCCAGTCCCTTCTTGCTTGTAGTGTTTCTGCCAATAGGTCTGCTGCTATTCTGGTTGGTTTTCCATGGTAGGTAGTCTGACCTTTCTCTCTTGCTGCCTTTAGGATTTTCTCTTTTGTGCCTACTTTGTGTAGGCAAATTACTATGTGTCTAGGCATTGGTCTTCTCATTTGATGTCTTGTAGGGATTCTCTGTATCTCTTGTGCTTGGTTGGTCACATCTCTGGTGAGATAGAAAAAGTTTTCTTGGATTACCTCCTGGAATACTTGCTCTAATTGTTCTCCATTCCCCTTTCTTCTTCTGGGATACCAATCAGGCACAGGTTTGGCCTCTTGATATAATTGCACATTTCTTGTAGGCTTTGTTTTTTCTTTCTGAGTCTTCTTTTTATGTTTTTTACAGATTGGATTAGTTCCATGTTCTGGTCTTCAAGTTCTGAGATTTCTTTCTTCAGCTGGATTAATTCTGCTTTCCATACTTGTCATCTTGTTATTTATTTCCTGGATGAATTTTTTTTTTGCCAAAACCTCTGTTACAAGTTCTTTCAGTGTTGCATCTTGGCTTTCTTGAGTCTTATTCACTCTTTCCATCCGTTCCCAATCCCTTTTATATTTGGGGGCCAGTTGTTGGTGACTTCCATTGTTTAGGCACCAAGGTTTGATTTTTCAGGAGTTTTCTCTCTGATACACTTGAAATTGCCTGTGGTCTTCCTTTGGTTTTTCCTCATTTGTGACAGATCTCTTGTTTTTCTCTTTAGTTCTGTTATTCAGTGTCATTGGGAGAGGCTTTCCCTTCTAATGTTTGCTCAGTCCTTTATTCTTCCTTGATTCAGGCTCTAGATTTGTTCTATTTTGAAATAGAAATGTGGGTGGGAAGTTTTGCTGTCTCTTGTAGTTTTTGATAGTCGAATAAGGTAGGGTATGGAACTTTAGGATTCAGAAACATTGCAAATTACAATGTTCACTTATTGTGGAATGTGTTCCCTGAGACCCACTCCCTACCACCACTCTATATGATGATACATAGCAGAAACCAATGAAAAAAAAAAATTGAATACACACACTCCAAAACAACCTGGAATAACAAAAAAGTGAAACAAAACAAACAACAACAACAAAAATCCAAGAAAACTGAACACATACACACGCCTAACACAAAGTGAATGGAGAAGAAAAACAGAAAGACCAGGAAAAAACAAAAAGGAATTCAGATCAAACCTTCACACATATTTCAACACACACCTTAAACTCTAAAAAAAGAAAAAAAAACTCAGAAGAACAAAAGAGCAAAAACAAATCAACAACAACAAAATTGAAAGATAAACACTCCATCATTCACATGCACACATAAACAGAAAACAGCAAATAAAAGAAGAAAGAAACAGAAAAAAGAGAAAAAAATTTGGGGGGATGCAGATCAAACCCTGACATACACATTCATGCACAAAGGAAAAATATCTTAAAAATAGATGAACTTACAAACAGGCAAAAACAATTTTTAAATTTTAAAAAAATCTAAAAAATCTTCCCCCATCAGGTCTCTCCTGCAGTGCCATGTCTTTCATTCCTTTCTCAGTGACTGGAGCAGGGTAGAAGGAGGGGCAGTGGAGGTGGGTGGGGCTGTAGTCCTCCCCTCCCATTCTCATATGATCAGGGAGATCTCCTCCAGTGGGAAGGTGCAGGATTGTCTCTTCCCAGACATGTACTCATGGGGGGTGCCTTAGCTGGCCTATTCTGGAATGGAGTTCTCCTATTCTGACTGACATCCAGGATCTGCCTAGGTTTGTCCCTCTCAGTTGTGGCCCAGCTGTGTGGGTCTGACATTCAGAGGATTGCTGGGGAGGAGGGTGTTTGGGTCAGTTCCAGACTGACCTCTCATCTCTTTGGAGTCCTTCCTACACCCTTTGTCCTGCAGCTGAATGAGGATAGGAGGTGGGGTTCCTGGGACTCAACACTGGTCAGGTCCCTCTGAAGTCTGTGCTTTCAGGATATTCCCTCTGGGTCACAATCAATCCCTGAGTAGTTGATGCACCAGTCACAGAGGTTGGGTCTGTTGCTCCGTGGTGAGCAAATTGGAACAATTTCTTGCCCCAACTTCAAGATGGTGGTGGGCTGCCTCTTTTGTCCTCTTCTATGGGACTTCGCCTCTGGACTCCCTCTGCAACCCCTGCTGCCATTGCCCTGCCAGGTGCTGAAGTGGTGAGGTAAAGCCTGGAACTGGCAGTCTCTCCTGCTGCCATGAAGAAGGAGAGACTGGGGTGGTATACTCTCCCTCCCACTTCTTCACAGGAAAACTTTTGTCTGGTTTAAGAAAAAAATGGCACTCAGTTTCTGTGACCTGGGAAGAGGACCAAGCAGAGAAGCTGCAGCACCAGCTGTTGCACCAGGGCCCTGACCACTTGCTCATGGGCCCCCCACTTAGTCAGTTTCTTCCAGCATTTTCTTCTCAGGAAGGGTTTTGTTGATTTTTTTTTTTAAATGGCACTTGGCTTCTGTATCCCGGGAATCGCTAGGGTCTAAACCCAGCAGCTGTGTCACCACCAGCTGCACCAGGAGAGCCTTGGCTGCTAACTCCCTAACCCTCAGTCAGTCAATCACTCACACACCTACCCACTCACGAGCACGTACACAAAATTTTCCATACACTCACTCATTCACACTGGGAGTTGCGTAGTCAGACTGACTCAGCTGCCATCTTCCCAACTCCTTCTATATGTGGATTTATTTCTGTGTTCTCCATTTTGTTCAATTGGCCTATCTGTGTATTTTCATACCAGTACCATGCTGTTTTGGTGACTATAGCCTTGAGGTATAATTTGAAGTCAGATAATGCCTCCAGCTTTGTTGTTTTTACTTTGGATTGCTTTGTCTATTCAGTCAAATAG
The DNA here is from genome assembly GCA_963574415.1 of Tarsius wallacei. NCBI lineage: Eukaryota > Metazoa > Chordata > Mammalia > Primates > Tarsiidae > Tarsius > Tarsius wallacei. The sequence continues at coordinate 8,008 of CAUYQG010058649.1, read as the reverse complement.
AATGAATATAAGAATGAATTTAAGAATTTTTTTTCTAATTGAGGAAAAAATGACATTGGTATTTTGATAGGGATTGCATTACATTTGTAGATTGCTTTGGGCAGTATATTCATTTTAACAATATTAATTCTTTCAATCTATGAGTATGGGGTGTTTTTTACATTTGTTGGTGTCATCTACAATTTATTTTCATCAGTGTTGTTTAGTTTTCCTTGTATAGATCTTCCACTTCCTTGGTTGAATATATTTCTAGGTTTTTATTATTATTATTATTGTAAATGAGATTGTCTTTTTGCTTTGGTTATTAGCTAAGTTATTACTGGTATATAAAAATCACTACTGGTTTTTGTATGCTGATTTTGTATCCTCAAACTTTATATATTTTCTGGAGATCTTGTTACAATGCAGATTCTGTTCCAGTGATAGGGAAGACACTCAGGAGTTTTCTTGTTTAACAAGGTGATGCCTGTAAACATTTGCCATCCATAGGGCCCTCATAGTTGGAGGGCCTAGATTATCAGAGAAGCTAGATCCTTGAAGAAACAAAAAAATAATATAATGTGACTGACAATCAAAGAGAGAGCAGGGAGGAGCCAGATGAGGCCAGGGAGGCAGCGTGAGTGGGATTGCACAGGACTTGGAGTCTAGGTCAGGGACTTTGTTCTTTACTCCAATAAAGAAAAACTATTAAGGAATTGTGATTATAGTGATAACGAGTTCAGATTTGCCTTCTGCATTTATAGAGAAAGTAATCAATGGACATTCATTTAAAAAAATAAAACTTAACGTACTCATTTGTGACATTTATATTTCATAAATGAATAGTAATATGTAATTATCTCCACAGTAAATGAATTCCTTAAAAAGAAAATTTAACTTAAAAATCGAGTTATGGCTGGTAAGATACTGGGAAAGCATTGAGTGTGTTTTATGGTAGACTCATTAATCAGTGATCCTGCTTCCTAAATATTTTGCTACTGAAAGAAAAGTAGAGGAAAAGTAGTATAAATTAAAAGGAGTCAATGTGAAAACTCTGCAGATGTGTGGACTAACAGCATGATGTGCAGAAGTAGCTTTTAACATGCCCCAAACTTGGCTTAAATGTACTGCCCTCTTAAGTTCTGTGAAATTATCCCCTAACTCAATTTGGTTGCCTATCTTTGAGTACAAAAAGGCTGCAATGCCGCATCCAGGATGGGTATTCTTTTCCATTTGAATATTTTAAATGCATGGCTCATGGCATTTCATTGTGGTTTTAATTTGCAGTTCCCTGATAACTAATAATGTTAAGCATCTTTTTCCATCTTCATTTAACATCTGCTTTTATCATCATTAGTGGTGTCTCTTTAATTCTTTTGCTTACATTTTAATTGAATTATTTGTTTTATTATTGAGTTTTGCGAATTCTTACATCTCAGATGCAACTATTTTATCAGATGGGAGATTTGCAAGTATTTCTCCATGATTGCCTTTAGCATCAACAAAACATCACACTGGGTCATTACACTGGTGACATTATGCTGATTGGATTTATTGAGCAAGAATAGCGACTACTCTAGGTTTATTAGTAAGACATGCATGTAATAGAGGGTGGTAAATAAATCTGAAAAAAATCAAGGACTTTCTATCTTTGTGAAATTTCCAGAGGTCCAGTGGAGTGTGACACATTGAGATACCCCTTTTAACATTAATTATAAGTTGCATCTGGCTCCTTCTGCAATCAAAAAAAAAAAAAAAAGAGGCAAATTATCTAGCAGGCCTCTGCAGATTTTGGAGGCAACATATTACTAATTTGCTTGTGTTACTCCATTCCATTTATCCAGTGACCTGAAAGTCTGCTAATTTTGAAAGGGGTACAGAATAGAAAAGAGTCTATAATAGATCTAAGCTGCTATCCAAGATGTTCTGCTTCTTGAATCACATGATCTCACAGATCCAGTGGTGCTTGAAGGGTCACAGGCAGATAGGGAGGTTTTCTGGAGACTTTGACAGGCCTGTCTTGATGAATCACAGCACAGGCTTTTTGAATTTTGAAGCAAAACTCTACCATCCTCCACTGACAACTACTCTCCTCTTGATCAAGAGCTCTTGACCTAATAATACTGGGACTTAGTAGAGACTGGCACACTTAACTATGAGCCACTGGTGTACCATGTGACCTCAGCTGCTAGGCATAAATGCAGTGTTAACATTTTATGCAGATTTCAGTTATAATATTCTTGTCCCTCTGGTCCTTAGTTCTTGTCTGAGTTAATCAATGCATGATCTTAATAAGGCCAACGTTCTAGATACCCCACATGAAGGTATCCTTCATATAAAAACTGCTATAAAGTTATAAGCTTTAAAGCTATAAAGTTGGGCATATACAGAAACAATCTATCATCAAATGGAAGTGAGATATACAGGACTGGGTCTGACCAGGCCCTGACGACAAAAGTATGTCACATAAACAGTGGCCCAAATTCTCATGGCTCCCACCCCTGCTACACTTCCTTCTCTCTCCCAGCCTGAGCCTACAGACTCCTGGGGTGCTCTCTGTGTTCAATTGATAGAGGAAAAGAAAACTGGAACCCGGATACAGATGATTCTACAGGATTTGAAGGCACTTCCTGAAAGTGCACAGCTGCATCCCAGGTGACCCTTCCTGGGACATCCCTGTGAGAGAGTAGTGAAGGGAAATCCTCCCAGTGTACAGAATTTAAAATGCTACACATAGCCGGGCTTTGTGGCTCAGCCTGTAATCCCGCGCCTTGGGAGGCTGAAGTGAGTGGATCGCCTGAGCCCACAGGTTCGAGACCCGCCTGGGCAACTTGGTGAGACCTCATCTTTACAATAAATAAAAAAAAATTAGCCGGGCGTGGTAGCACGCACCTGTAGTTCCAGCTACTTGGAAGGCTGAGGCAGAAGGATCGCCGGAGCCCAGTAGGTCGAGGCTGCAGTGGCCGGGAGCGGCCACTGCACTCCAGTCTGGGTGACAGAGTGAGACTCCAACTCAAAAAAATAAATAAATAAATAAAATAAAATAAAATGCTACACATGGTCATTCCCTTTTCTCAGAAGGAGAAATGCTAGGACCTGTGGTTATATACTGGTTCATGGGTTGTAGCCACGGTTTGGTTGGATGCTCAGAAACGTGGAAGAAACACAGTTGTAAAACTGACGAAATTTGGGAGATGTGAGGATAGATGTCTCTCAACTCGCAAGAAAAAAAAATAGTATTTGTAGCTCATGTGAATGCCCACCAAAGGGTGACCCCAGCAAAGAAGGATGTCAATAATCATATAGAAAGTGGAGACCAGAAATCCACTTTCTCCTTCCGACCCTGTCAACAACCAATAGGCTTTTTTTTTTTTTCAAAAAAAGATGTGGGGTACAATTCAGGATTAGGTATACAAGTGGACATCACACAGGTAAAGTTTGGGCCTCCCTTTGGTCCCCACTTTGCCTGGTTTGAGATCAGGTACCCTTATTGACATTATGTGCCCCACACCCACCCGGCAGCATACCGCTACTGCCAATCTCTTTCTTATAGTATTATGGTAAACGTTTAGAGTCCAGTTATGAGTGAGAACATGTGGAACTCAGTACTCTGTTTTTATGATAGATCACTAAGTATTATAGACTCTAAATCCATCGGAGTTGCTGCAAAGTCCGTATGTTTGTCTTTCTTTATGGCTGTATAATATTCTATCTGTATATGTACCACATTTTAAAAATTCCAGTTCTCTTTTGATGGGCAGCATGATTGGTTCCATGGTTTTTGCTATTATGAATAGTGCTGAAATAAACATATGTGTGCAGGTATCTTTTTTGTAGAATGATTTGAGTTCCTCCAAATATATTCCCCATAGAGGGATTGCTGTGTCATATGGAAGGTCAATTTCCAGTTCTTTTAGAAATCATCACACTATTTTCCAAAGAGGTTGAACTAATTTGCATTTCCACCAGCAGGGTAGATGTATTTCCTTTTCTTGGCATCCTGGTCAGCATCTGTTGTTGTTTGTTTTATTAATGATGGCCATTCTTATTGGGGCTAGGTGGTATATCAATGTGGTCTTGATTTGCATTTCTCTGATGACTAGTGAGACTGAGCACTTTTTCATGTGTCTGTTGGCTGCCCATATATCTTCTTTTGAGAGGTGTCTATTCATGTATTTTGTACACTTTTTAATGGGGCTGTTTTTTCCCTTTGGCACGTTTGGGTTCCTTGTAGATCTTGAATGTTAGGCCTTTGTCAGATAAATAGTTGGCAAATATTTTTTCCCATTCTGTGGGCTGTTTCCCACTCTCTTGGTAGTTTCTATTGCTTTGCAGAAGATTTCAGTTTATTGAGTTCCCACTTATCTATCTTAACTCTTATGGCATGGGCATCTGGGGTTTTGACCAGGAATTAAGTGAGGGAGTCTCCTGCATTTTCTAAGATTCTTACAGTTTGAAGTTTTACGTTTAGGTCTTTGATCCGTTTAGAGTTGTTTTTTGTGTATGGTAATAGGTAGCTCTGTTTCAATCTTCTGCATGTGGACAGCCAGATTTCCCAGCACCATTTGCTGAATAGGTTTTCCTCTACCCAGTGGTTGTTGTTGGAGGCTTTGTCGAAGATGAGTTGGTTGAGAAATTGGAGTTTTGCTTCCAGAATCTCTATCCCATTCCATTGGTCTATATGCCTGTTTTTGTATCAATACCAGGCTGTTTTGATTATTGTAAACTTATAGTAAAGTTTAAGGACTGGAAGTGTGATACCTCCCACTTTGTTTGGTTTCCTAAGGATTGTTTTGGCTATTCATGATCATTTATGTTTCCATATAAATTTCTGTATTGTTATTTCCAGGTCGGAAAGGAACGATGTTGGTAATTTAATGGGTATTGCGTTGAATCTATAGATTACCTTGGGTAGGATGGACATCTTAACAATGTTGATTCTTCCTATCCATGAGCATGAGCTCCTCCTTGTATGTTTTGTAGAATTCTGCTGGGAAACCATCTGGTGCAGTGTTCTTTTTTTTAGTTTTCTTACAACAGAGTCAATTTCCTGGGTTGGTATTGTTCTATTTAGTTTCTCAATGTCTTCTTGTTTCAACCTTGTGAGGTTGTATGATGTCAGAAAGTCCTCCATTTCATTTAGGTTGTCAAGTGTTTTTCCATACAGGTATGCATAGTAATCTCTGATAATCTTTTGTACTTCTTCCATGACCAATTGTGATTTTATCTTTTACATTTCTGATTGTGATTATTTGGGCTCTTTCTCTCTTTTTCTTGGTCATTCTGGCTAGGTGCCCATCAATCTTGCTTATTCTTTCAAAGAACTAGCTTTTTGTTTTGTTGATTTTTTTCCTATGATATTTTTGTCTTCTGTGTCTCATATTTGGGCTTTCACTTTGGTGATCTGAATTGTTCTGCTAAGGTTAGGGTTTTGGTGGTCTTGTCTTTTCAGTTCCTTAGGTTATTTGTTAGGCAGTTAACCTGTGATTTTCCATTTTCTTGATGTGTGTTCATAGAGATATACATTCCCCTTGTAGAATTGATTTCATGACATCCCAGAGGTTTTTGTAAGGTGTTTCTTCTTTTCATTTGTTTTCAGGAATATTTTAATTTCTGTTTGATTTCTGTGTTGACCCAGTAATCATTCAACATCATGCTGTTTAATGTCCAAATCTTTGTGGGTTTTGGGGAATTTTGTTGGTGTTGACATTTATTTTTATTCCACTGTGGTCTGAGAAAGTGCAAGGCAGTATTTTAATCTTATGAAATTGTTTATGCATGATTTATGCCCAAGGATGTGATCAATCTTGGTGTACTTTCTATTTGGTGGTGAGTAGAATGTATGTTCTGTGGTTGTTGGGGGAAGTGTTCTGTAGGTACTATTTGGTCAAGTGTCAAGTTGAAGTTGTGGATCTCTTTGTTGATTTTTTACATCGAATATCTAGCTAAGGTTGTTAGTGGGATATTTAAGTCCCTACCTATATTAGTGTTAGAGTCAATATCTTTTTTTAGTTTATTTAGTAGTTGCTTCATAAATGCTGGTGCTCTTTGTCAGGTGCATATATATTAAGGATGAAAATTTCTTGTTGATGAATTGAAACTTTTGTCATTATGTAGTGTCTTTCTGTATCTTTTTAAAGTTTTGATAGCTTAAAGGTTGTTTTGTCTGATATTAAGATCATGACTCCTGCCTTATTTTGTGATCTGTTCAACTGGAAATGCATTTTCCATCCTCTAACTATGAGTCTGTGTGCTTCCCTTGTGGTGAGATAACCTTCCTGGATGCAGCATATTATTGGGTCATGGTTTTTTATCCAGTTTGCCATTCTGTTTCTTTTCAGTGGTGCATTTAGTTCATTCGTGTTCAGGTTAATTATTGAAATGTGATTGTTTATCCCCATCATGATGTTATTATAAAGTTTTTTCTGTGTTTGTTTGCTTTTTGTTTGTTTTTAATTTTAGGGCTGATATGTGTGTGCTTTCAAGTTTGCAGTTACAAGGTATTCTCTGTTGATTCTATGTTCTTCTGTTCTTTTGGGAAACGTACGGTCATTCTTTCTTCTGTGCTTAATACCCTTTTAAGCATCTCCTATAGAGCTGGTCTGGAAGCTGCATAATCTCTTTGAGATTAGATGTCTGGGAAGGATTTTAATTCTCCAACACTGTTGAAGCTGAGCTTGGCTGAGTGGGAAATTCTTGGTTGAAATTGTTATCTTTGAGGACTTTGAATATTGGACTCCAGTACCTTCTAGTTTTTAGTGTTTCTTCTGCTAGGTCTGCTGCTATTCGAATTGGTTTTCCCTGATTGGTAATCTGGCCTTTCTCTCTTGCCACCCTTAGGATTTTTTCTTTTGTACCTACTTTGTGTGGGCAAATTACTATGTGTCTAGGGATTGGTCTTTCATTTGATGTCTTGTGGGGGTTCTCTGTATCTTGGATATTTTCTTGGATATTCTTCTGGAATATTTGTTCCAAGGTGTTCCCCCTTTCCCTTTCTTCTTCTAGGTTACCAATCTGGTGTAGGTTCGACCTTGATATAATTGTATATCTCTTATAGTCTTTGTTCATTCTTTCTGAATTTTATTTATTTATTTATTTATTTTTATAGATCAGATTAATTCCATGTTTTGGTCTTCAAGTTCTGAGAGTCTTTCTTCTGCTTGATTAATTCTGCTTTCCATTCTTGTCCTGGATAAAATTTTTTTTTGCCAAAATTTCTGTTACAAGTTCTTTCAATGTGGTGTCTTGTCTTTCTTGAGTCTTATTCACTCTTTCCATCCATTCTCTAATCCCCGTTGTGTTCTGGGGTCAGTCGTTGGTGACTTCCATCTTTTGAGCTCAGAGGTCTGATTTTTTTTAAGGTGTTTTCTCTTGTTACACTGGGGATTACCTGTGTTTTTCCATTGATTTCTCCTCATTTGTGACAGATCTCTTTCTTTTCTCATTAGTTCCATTAATCAGCTGCAGCGGGAGAGACTTTCCTTTCGAATGTTTGCTCAGCTCTCTATTCTTCCCTGATCCAGACTTGAATTTGTTCTATTTTATTTTTATTTATTTATTTATTTATTTTTATTATAAGATTTTCTTTTTTTAATTTTTATTTTACAATAAGTATTTTTTATTATGATATTGTGGGGTACATTAAGGATTAGGTATACAGACATGCTTCATTCAGGAACCCTTGTTGATAAGAGGTGTCTCCCTGTCCCCAGACAGATATTGACTACCGTTAATCCCATCTTCCTTCCCCTCCCCCCATAGTTTCCCATCACTACCAGCCATTTTCTTATAGTATTATGTTGGATGTTCAAGGTTCACTATATGAGTGAGAACATGTGATACTCAGATCTTTGTTTCTGTGAGAGGTCATTCAGAATTATAAATTCTAGTTCCATCCAAGTTGGTGCAAAATTCATGATTTTGTTCTTTTTTATGGCTGCGTAGTATTCCATCATGTATATGTACCACATTTTTTAAATCCAGTCCTCTTTTGATGGACAGCATGGTTGCTTCCAGGTTCTTGCTATTG
>CAUYQG010058647.1:0-13700 GCA_963574415.1 Tarsius wallacei | reverse complement strand
CTTTTCCTATCTTTTTTTTGAAATGAAATTGCCATTGTAATGGAGTTACGTGGTGATACCTTTACTACGTGGTTCTAAAAAAAAAAAAAAAAAAAAAAAGACGTGGTTCGGTCATGAGGGCTCCACCCTCAAAAATGGACTAATGCCATTACGGGAATGGGCTCCTGATACAAAGATGAGTTCAGCCCCATTTCCTCTCCCTGTCTCCTGTGCTCACTTGCCCTCCTACTTATCACCATAGGAAAATGCAGCACAGAAGTACTTGCCAGATGTTGACACCATGCTCTTGGACCTCTCAGTCTTCAGAATCATGAGCCAAATAAACTTTTTTTTTTTTTTTTTGAGTTGGAGTCTCACTCCGTCGCCCCGACTAGAGTGCAGTGGCCGCTCCCGGCCACCGCAGCCTCGACCTGCTGGGCTCCTGCGATCCTTCCGCCTCAGCCTTCCAAGTAGCCGGAACTACAGGCGCGCGCTACCACGCCCGGCTAATTTTTTGATTTATTGCAGAGATGAGGTCTCGCCCAGTTGCCCAGGCGGGTTTCGAACCCGCGGGCTCAGGCAATCCACTCACCTCAGCCTCCCAAGGCACGGGATTACAGGCTGAGCCACCAAGCCCGGCGATAAACTTCTATTCTTTATAGATTACCCAATCTGTGGTACTCTGTTATAGCAGCAAAAAATAGACTAAAACACAGGGTTCTTGAGAAGATTAGAGGTAATAGTTAAAAAACAACTGTTGCAGTACCCATACATAGTGGTCTCCCAAGCAATGGAGGATCTTGCTATGGTAGGAACTCAATAATTGTAGATAAGGCTTGGAATCATGGGAGATAAGACAGGTGTATCATAGTGTGACCTACAACTGCACTGTCCAGGATGATAACCAGTAGCCACATGTGGCTGCTAAAGTTTAAGTTTAAAGTATTAAAATTAAATAATGTTTAAAAGTCAGGACCTCAGCCACACTAGCCAAATTCCAAGTGCCCGGTAGCCTCATGTGCTAGTAGCTAGTATTGGACAGCACAGGTATAGAAAATTTCCATCACAACAGACCATTCTACTGGATAACAGTGGTCTAAAAAATTCAGAAGTAAGAAGTAGAAAATCCATTGTACCTTTATGGTTGAGGCATTCCTCTTTGACCAGAGAGAGAGTTTATGACATAGGATTATATTTCCTTCTCTGTGGTCCCATCACATGGCTTGGCTTTGCAGTGAATAAGGTTTACACAATCATTATGTGTTAAGGTTTAAAATTTTTAGAACCAATAAAGAGACGAATACAGAAGACGATTTGAATTTCAGAATAAAACAAAGATATCTTAAACCTTGACAACATAAAAATAACATAGCTAACAAAATCAAGAGATAAGGAAAGAAAACAGAAGCCAGAGTGAGATGATTTTTTCATCTTTCATATCACATAATCATAGATGAAGAATTGGAGTCATATGTCTATTTTACTAAGTTAGAAATTTAACAATTACAGTTAAAGACAACAAAAGCTACAAAAGGAGGTGGAAGAAATGTTGAATGACATGCTTATTTCATAGCAGAGGGGCAGGAGATATAATTTAAAGATAATATACCAAATTGAAATATAATTGAATTACTTAAAGTTATAACAGTAAACATCAAAACTAATGAAAAGAACATGCTAAAAGTGGGGGACTATTTTAATAACCATTTCAGATAATATGGGTATTTTCTTATAGTATACCAAAACTCAGTAAGTGATAGTTTCTGGAAGGTTAGTTGCAATGTTGAATCCAAAATGACATCAATAAAGTTTTTTTACACTCTTGTATTATAATGCATTGGTCTTTCTTGTACTTTGAATGATTTTTTTCCCCACGCATAATCCTGTGACATAATGCATTGGTCATTTGGAAAATACTAGATCACTGAGTTATGCAGATTTTCAAAATGTTAACACATTTCATTCTATAATTTCACCAAAAGAGTTGAAGCTTTGGGGAAATTGTCGGCTCAAGTTGGACAGATGAAAGTTTTCTAAAATTCTAATTTTCACTTGAACACTCAGTTTGTCATTGACAGCAGTTACCATCAGTTGTTTTTCTTGGAGTGACAGGCTCACTGTGTTTATTTTTGAGAAAATGTTTACCAAATTCCCATGTCTGAATAACCATAGTTTATTGTCAGTCATTCTTTCATATAAAAATATAGTTTCATGAAAAGAGTGGCTAATCCAGCTCAAAACTCAGCCATGTGGGTACTTTCCCTGGAGACATCTTTGCACTTTGCTCTGCAGCAGAAGTTCTTCATGCCTACTTCTCATTTCATCACACAAAATATTAATTAAAAGACAGGTACTCAAGGGTTGAGATTTAATAAAATTAGCAAATGTTACTACTTTATCAAGGACATTCTTAAGTGAAACTGGCTTTTTTCTCATTATGCTGTGAGTGTATGCAGTGAAGAATACGGTAACTGCTAGTTCAGTTTGGTGCCACTGCCAACAGACTGATCCACCATTGCTTTCACATCATCAGTGCAAATGAGAACACAATGAAAAAGGCAAATAATGTCTTATTATGATCCATATAGTTTTGACCTACAGACCTCTTGAAAGGTCTCAGGGACCCCCAGAAGTTTGTGGACCACACTTGAGAACTACTGTACATGTAAAGCTGTTAAAATAAAGGAAATTATGTTAAATTTAAAATAAATATATAGCAATGGGCAAAAAATGTAAAGTTATATTCAATATAATAAATGCAAGTTGTAATGGGAAAAATATATAAACTTTTGAAATTAGCTTTAGAAAGTTAATTGACTTTAAGAAGACTGCACCTAATATACTTTGTAAAGCATATTTAGCCAAAATTAACTCAGGTGTTAGTACTTTTCCTTTAATAGCATTGTTATACCTTTTTATTTTTTAATAAAAGTTAGCATTAACCCTTAAATTCAATTCTGCCATCAGCTGTGTAAATGAACACTTAGGGAAAATATTTGAGCAGAGTATTACTAAACATAGCTGGAATGTTTAAGTCTTTTGTTCTTAACTAGCACTGTCCACCAAATGTTCAGTTCTATTGCAAAAGGAGCCTGCTGTCATTCTCATAAAACAAAAATATTTTCATCTACAAATATGAACATAAGGGCCTCTACTCAGCAGAACATTAATTTCATCTTTTAAAAGCAGTTTTAAAAATCTTTTTTAAAAAAGAGTTGTATTCCATGGATGCAGCTTTAGAGGTTTTCGTTCTTGTTGTTTGGGATGTTTTAAATTGATAAATCACAGTTGTACATATTAGGGGTACATGTGATATTGATTCGTGTATGCAATGTATAATGATCAAATCAGGGTAACTGGGCTACCCATCACTTAAAACATTTATCTTTTCTTTGCATTAGGAATATTATGATTCATCTCTTTTATCTATTTTGAAACATACAATAAATTATTGTTAACTGTAATTTCTCTACTGTAGTATTAAATACTAGAACTTATTCCTTTTATTTAACTGTAATTTTGTACCCATTAGCCAATGCCTTTTTATCCCCCTCCCTCCTATTTCCTTCCCAGCTTCTGGTAACCACAATTCTACTCTCTATCTCCATGAGATTCACTTTTTTAGCTACCACATAGGAGTGAAAACATTTGATATTTGTCTTTCTGTGCCTGACTTATTTCAGATAATAATCTCCAGTTCCTTCCCTGTTGCTGCAAATGGCAGGATCTCATTCTTTTTTATGGCTGAATAGTATTTCACTGTGTACATATGCACCACATTTTCTTTGTTAGTCCATTAATGAACACTTAGGTTGATTCCATATCTTGGCTATTACAAATTGGTCTGCAATACGCATGGGGGTGCAGATATCGCTTCAATACACTGATATCCTTTCTTTTGGATATATACCCAGCAGTGGGATTGCTGGATCATACAGAGGTTCTATTTTTAATTTTTTGAGGACCCTCCTTACTGTTTTTCATATGGCTATACTACCCCACCAACAGTGCACGAGGATTACCTTTTCACTATATTCTTGCCAGCACCATTACTCTGTCTTTTAATAGAGGCTATTATAACTGGCGTGAAATGATATCTCATTGTGGTTTTGATTTGCATTTCTCTGATGATTAATGATGTTGAGCATTTTTTCATATATTTTTGGCCATTTGTGTGTCTTCTTTTGAGAAATGTCCGTATAGGTCTTTTGCCCATTTTATTTTTATATTTTGCTTGATTTTGTTTTGTTTTATTTTATCATTTTATTATTTTTTGCAGTTTGGTCCCAATCTGTCATCCAAGCTGGAGTACAATGGCTTGATCACAGCTCACCACAGTTTTGACCTCCTGGGTTCAGGCAATCCTCCCATTTCAACCTCCTGAAAGCTGGGACTACAGATGCACACCACTACGCCCAGCTAACTTTTTTTCTTTTCTTTTTTGTATAAATGGGGGTCTCACTGTATTGCCCAGGCTGGTCTAAATTGCTCAGGCAATCCTCTTGCCTTGGCCTCTCAAATTCCTGGGATTACAGGCATGAGCCACCATGCCCAGCCTTTGCCCATTTTAAAATCATATTGTTCGTTTTTTTGCTTTTAAGTTGTTTGAGTTATTTGTATATTCTGGCTATTAATCTCTTGTCAGATGGATAGTTTGCAAATATTTTTTCTTATTCTGTAGGTTGTTTCTTCACTTTGTTAATTGTTTCTTTTGCTGTGCAGAAGCTTTTTTGCTTGATGTAATACCATTTGTCTATCTGTGCTTTTGCTGCCTGTGCTTTTGAGGTCTTACCGAAAAAAAATCTTTGCCCAAACCAATGTCCTATAGTATTTCCCCTAGTGTTTTTTTTTTCTTCCTAGTATTTTAATAGTTTAAGGTCTTGCATTTAAGTCTTTAATCTATTTTGAGTTGACCTTGTAAATGGTGAAAGATGGAGATGGGATCTAATATCATCCTTCTGCATATGGATATTTAGTTTTCCAACACCATCTGTCAAAGAGACTAACCTTTTCCAAAGGCATGTTCTTGGAACCTTTGTTGAAAATGAGTCCACTGTAAGTGTGTGTATTTATTTCTGAGTTCTCTATTTTGTTTCATTGGTCTGTGTGATTGGTTTTATATCAGTATCATGTACTTTGTAAAGCATATTTAGCCAAAATTAACTCAGGTGTTAGTACTTTTCTTTAACAGCATTGTTATACCTTTTTATTTTTTAGCAAAATACAGTGTTAACTCTTAAATTGAATTCTAGCATCGGCTGTGTAAATGAACACTTAGGGAAAATATTTGAGCTATTTTACTATAGCTTTTTAGTATAATTTGAAATTAGGTGTGTTATCTTTCCAGCTTGGTTCTTTTTGCTCAAGATTGTATGGTTATTTGGAGTCTTTTGTGATTTCATACACATTTTAGAATTTTACTTTTCTATTTCTGTAAAGAATATCATTGATATTTTCATGGAGATGGCATAGAATCTGTAGATGACTTTGTGTACTATAGACATTTTAACAGTATTAATTTTTCCAATCCATGAACATGGTATATTTTTTAATTTTTGTGTGTCCTTTTTCATTTCTTTCATCAGGTTTTATAGTTCTTCTTAGAGATCATTCACTTTGGTTACATTTATTCTTTGTGGCTTTTTTGTTGTTGTAGCTATTATAAATTGTATTGTTTTCTTGATTTCTTTTTCAGATTAATTTTTCTTTTCTTTTTTTTTTTTGAGTTAGGGTCTCACTCTGTTGCCTGTTGCTCAGGCTAGTGTGCTATAGCATGATCATGGCCCACTGTGGCCTTGACCTCAGGGCTCAGCGATCCGTCTGCCTCAGCCTTCCAAGTAGCTGGAACTACAGGAGTGCACCACCACACCCAGCTAATTTTTGGATTTTTGTAGAGATGAGGTCGTGCTATGTCACGCAGGCTGGCCGCAAACTCCTGGCCTCAAGTGATCCTCTTGCCTCCTCAGTCTCCCAGAGTGCTGGGATTACAGGCATGAGCCACCACACCCAGCCTCAGATTGATCATTGCTGGCATATAGAATTGCTGCTGTTTTTTAAAAATTTAATCTCTCTCTCACTCTCTCTCTTTTTTTTTTTTATTATTGAGTTGGAGTCTCACTCTGTCGCCCAGGCTGGAGTGCAGTGGCACACTCACGGCCACCCCAGCATCGACCTGCTGGGCTCCGGTGATCCTTCCACCTCAACCTTTCAAGTAGCTGGAACTACAGGCGTGTGCTGCCATGCCTGGCTAATTTTTTGATTTATTGTAGAGACGAGGTCTCACCAAGTTGCCTGGGCTAGTTTTAAACCCATGGACTTAGGCAATCCACTCGCCTCAGCCTCCCACATTCTGAGATTACAGGCTGAGCCACCGAGCCCTGCCACTGCTGATTTTTGTATCCTGCAACTTTACTCAATTTGTTTACCAGTTGAAGAGTTTTTTGGTTGAAGTCTTTAGGTTTCTCCAGATCATGTTGTCTAAAAGCAAGGATAATCTGATTTCTTCCTTCCCAATTTGGATGTCCTTTATTTCTTTCTCTTGCCTAATTGCTCCAGCTAGGACTTCTAGTACTATGATGAATAAAAATGGTGAAAATTAGCATCCTTGTCTTGCATCAGATCTTAGTGGAAAGACTTTCAGTTTTTCCTCATTCAGTATGATATTAGCTCTGGGCTTGTCATATATGTCCCTTATCATGTTGAGATATGTTCCTTCTGTACTCAATTTTTGAAGGTTTTTTTTTTAAATCATGAAGGGATGTTAAATTTCATAAAATGCTTTTTCAGCATCTATTGAAATGCTTATATATTTTTTATCCTTGATTTTATGATGTGATGTATGACATTTATTGATTTGTGTATGTTAAACTATCCTTGCATTCCTAGGAGTCCTAGTTGTCATGGTGAATGATCTTTTTAATGTATTATTAAATTCTGTTTGCTAGTAGTTTGTTGAGGATTTTGACATCTATGTTCATCAGGGATATTGGCTTGTAGTTTTAGTTTTTTATTGTGTCTTTGGTTTTAGTATCAGGCTAATGCTGGTCTTGTAGAATGAGTTTGGAAGAACTCCCTCCTCTTCAATTTTCTGGAAGAGTTTGAGAAGAATTGTTATTAGCTTTTCTTTAAATGTTTGGTAGAATTCAGTAGTGAATCCATTAGGTCCTGGGCTTTTCTTTGATGGGAAACTTTTTATTACTTCTTTGATCTCATTACTCATTGATCTAATCAGTTTTCTATTTCTTTATGGCTCAATCTTGGTAGATTGTATGTGTCCAGGGATTTATCCATTTCTTCTAGGTTTTCCAATTTGTTGGCGTATAGTTGTTTGCATATAATCTAGTGATCCTTTGTATTTCTGTGATATCCATTGTATTGTTTTCTTTTATGTCTGTGATTTTATTTGGGTCTGTCATTTTTTTCTTAGTCTAGTTAAAGTTTTGTTGATTTTGTTTATCTTTTCAAAAATCAATGCTTTATTTTCTTTATCTTTTGTATATTTTTAGTTTCAATTTCATGTCTTTCTGCTCTGATATTTATTATTTTTTTTCTTCTAATTTTGGGTTTGGTTTATTATTTTTTTTTCTAGTTCCTTGAGGTGCATTGTTAGGTTGTTTATCTGGAGTCCTCTTAATCTTTCTCTTCAACGTTCTTTTCAACTTTCCCTTATGGTACTTTTTGACTATTGGTCTTGTGATGGTATTTAGCCTGAGATGGTGGCTGTAGTTATCAGAAAGAAGGGTGTCTTATATTTGGACTTTCTAGGGAACTATGGAGAGTCACTTAATTTATGAGTTTGTCTTTAGCTGTCTCCATGAATTCAGTAGCAGCTGGTGATAGTGCTGATTTAACCACCTAAGTTAGGTTTGCAGTTTAGCCTTGGCTTCAGGAAGCATACTGAAAGAATTGCTGCACATAGACAAACAGGTGTCTCTTCCACTGTACTACCTTGTGGCTTTGGAATGTGGTGGCAGTAACAAATGGTAACCTTGGGAACCCCACCTAGACTAAGTCCAAATTCAGGCCCATTCTGGATGGAATGGAGCAAGATTGATTTTGAGGGCTAGATCCTTTAGTAAGATCTTTGTATTGTTCTTTAGTTAAAGCGTGCTTTTGTCAAGACAGAAGTTAATATACCTTGAGAAAATCAATACCCTAAGTATATATATTTTACCAGTCTTCTGGAACCTGAAGCAGCCTGACAGTATATTCAGAAAGGGTCTTTGACTGTTAAAAAAAAAAAAAAAAAGCATTACCAAGCCCGTGGGTTCGAGACCAGCGTGGGCAACATGGTGAGACCTCATCTCGACAATAAGTCAAAAAATTAGCCTGGCATGGTGGTGCATGCCGGTAGTTCCAGCTACTTGGGAGGCTGAGGTGGAAGGATCACCTGAGCCCAGCAGGTCGAGGCTGCAATGGCCATGAGCAGCATGCCTCTGCACTCCAGCCTGGGTGACAGAGTAAGACTCCCACTCAAAAAAGCAAAAAAAAATCAGGGTGTTCATCAAAGTAAATATTCAAAGTGTAGAAATCCAGGATTGCCAGATAAGGGAAGCTATTGACAGAGATAATCGTGTAAGAGAGGCCTGAGGAGAGGGATCTAGGAGACAGCTACATGGCTTCAAGAGGCTGCATGTGTTGTGCTCCCTGGACCTCTGAGACCCTGAATTTTTACCACCCCTAGTTTAACCACTTTTGGAAAGTCTGAGACTGAATCTGTAACTATGTGGCTTAGGTGGATTAGAGTCCTGGGAAGAAATGAAAATGTAGGTTCTCACGGCTGACTCATTTTTGATTTGAGATACTATTTCATTTGGTGTTTTTCCTCTTTCCCCCAAGTCTTTCATTGGAGGAAAAAAAAAAAATCCTTTGTGTTTTGCTTTATTTGTCTTTTATTCAACACCTGGGTTTTATTATGACGCATAAACCTCTTAGGAGTACATCTTCCTCATTGCTTTGTAACCTAGAGCCTGAGAGATGCCAAGCCATGTGGGAAATGCTGATAAGCAAATAAAGCCCTATTGTTCTTGCAATCTGCCTACCAAGTGTTCACTTCTCCCAAATCCTCTGAGGTTTGCACGGGCAGGAGGCAGAGGTAGAGGGATATAGGGCTTTTTTTTCCTCTCTCCCTCTTGTTCTTGTATATTTTATACAGTTTTACTTGTGCTGGGTTGCTTTTTTTGGTGGTAGGGAGGTACCTCTTGAATGAACTGTCTCAATTACTAAACAGTACTTGCTCCCCCTTTTTTTACCTGTTATTTTAAGTGGTACCCTTCTAGAACCTTTGTACATGGTTTGGGGAAATATAAATTAGTACAGTCATTATGAAAGACTATATGGAGATTCCTCAGAAAATTAAAAACATGATCCAACAATCTCTCTTCTAGATATATGTCCAAAGGAATTGAAATCAGTATGTCAGAAGGATATCTACATTCCCATGCTCATTTCAGTGTTATTCACAATGGCCAAGATGTGAAATCAACCTAGGTTTCCATTAATGGATGAATGGACAAAGAAAATGTGCAACATATATACAATGGAATACTAATCAGCCTTAAAAAAAAATTCTGTCATTTGGGACAACATGGATGAATCTAAAAGTCATTATGCTAAATGAAATAAGCCAGATACAGAAAGATAAATATCTTATTCCATATTATATGTGGAACCTTTTAAAAAGCTTTCTTCATAGAAGTAGAGAGTAGAATGATGGCCACCAGAGGTTGGGGTCCAAGGGAGTGAGGGACTTGGGAGTGGTTGTCAAAGAGTATAAAGTTTCAGCCAGACATGAGGAATAAGTTTTGAAATCTGTAGCACAGCAGAGTGACTGTGGTCGATAATAATAATGGTTTATATGTTTCAGGATAATTAAAAGATTTATCACCACAAAAAAGTGTTATGGAAGTGAGGTGATAGATATGTTAATTCACTTGATTTAATCATTCCACTTTGTATACATGTATCAAAACATCACATTGTACTCCAAATATAAAACAATTATGATTCATCAATTAAAAGTGATATTAATTTTTAAAAAAGAAATAGTTATGTGGTAACCTTCTCTCCAAACCCCTGTGGGCAGTGATAATAGGTAAGTCAGTCACCTTTGGTTTATTAACCTGAAGTTTTTAGGTCTAAGATACTTTTGTCCTGTATTTTGCCTCTATATACTTATGAATTCAAGGATTTGGGGGGGGGTCCCTATTTTAGAGGAAAAAAATTATTCAATGCATATCTTTCCCACCTGACTCTAGACTTCATATGCTTACATTTTCTAATGTACTACTTTTATTGTAAAATCACAAACCACAGATGAGTTAGCCTCTAATCTGAGAGGCTTGAAAATGAGAGGCTTGAAAACTGTTTTGCTTAAAAGTGTTTGCTATGGTTTGTGTTTGCAATATTTATACTTAGGACTCAGTTAAATTTTAACTGGCTTTTTCTTCTTCTGCATTCAATGCTGGCAGGGTGTGAATGTCAAGCAATAGGCCCCTTCCGGACATTCCTTTGTTTAAATTATGGTAGGCTCTGTGGCGCCAGCCACTCTTCTGGTGGGCTCTGTGTTGTTTCAGACCTGCTTGTATGCTTATCTGACATTCCAGAGGGCTTAACTAACTCCTCTCTGCCCGCTTAGCCGTTGCCTGTCCATCAAAGGCAACTAAGCCCAAGTCCACGAAAAATCAAAAATGAACCAACCAATCAGTATCTCTGTAACCGTGTATATGCAATTCTATCCAATCCTGTGTGAACAAGTTTGTAAAGCCACCCCACTCCCTCAGAATTATGTATAAAAGGTGCGTGTTAACCTGAATCGGGGCTCTTGTTCCAAGTACCGCTGTGTCGGCTACGAACGTGAGCCCAGACTCGAGCCTGAATAAAAACCCTCATGTGTTTACATTGGATCTGGCTCTCTGGTGGTCTCTCGGAGTTAGAACTTTGGGTTTAACAAATCAAGGGTCCAAGGTAAGGCACGTCACAGAGGTCAACTTTCTAGGGTATACGGTAGAAAGAGGGCTGGAGGGGCGAATGGGTTATAATGAACACAATTTCTTATTAGAACTATCTATTAAAATTTTTTAAAACAATGTGTATTGAGTCACTGTATTTGAGTGCCCAAACACATCTCTCTGTACTCATTGCCTTCTTTGTACAAAGTGGTACCTGAATGTCAGAAAGGAGTGAATGTAGATGGCAGAGAGATTTTGTTTTTTTATTTTTTATTTTTTTTGAGTCAGAGTCTTGCCCTGTCACCCAGGCTGGAGTGCAGGGGCACAATCACGGCTACTGCAGCCTTGAGCAGGCAATCCTTCCACCTCAGCCTTCCAAGTAGCTGGGACTGCAGGCGCATGCTACAGCTTTTTTTTTTTTTTAATTGTAGAGACAAGGTCTCACCATGTTGCTCAGGCTAGTCTTGAACTCCTGGGCTCAGGCAATCCTCTTGCCTTGGCCTCCCAAAGTGCTGAGATTGCAGGTGTGAGCCACTGCACCCAGCCAGAGAGATTTATTTTAAATGAAGACAAAAACTAACTAAAACTCTGTGGAGAACATCATAATGGTTAAGATTACATGTTCTGGTTGGGTTCGATGGCTCAGCCTGTAATCCCAGTGCTTTGGGAGGCCGAGGAGAGTGGATTGCCTGAATCCACGGGTTTGAGACCCACCCGAGCAACTTGGCAAGACCTCGTTTCTACAATAAATAAAAAATTAGCCGGGCATGGTAGCGAGCGCCTGTAGTTCAGCTACTTGGAAGGCTAAGGTGGAAGGATTGCTGGAGCCCAGCAGGTTGGGGCTGCGGTGGCCCGGAGCATGCCACTGCACTCCAGTCTGGGCGATGGAGTGAGACTCCAACTCAAAAAAAAAAAAGGCTACATGTTCTATCAGCCAAATGAGTCTATGGAGACAGCTCAGAAGAGTTACTATTGATTGGTAGAAGATACAACAGATTTTTCTGGGATGCTGGAAATGTTTTATATCTTAATATGAGTGATGGTTACCTGACTATATATCCACCTATGTAAAAATTCATCAAGTTGTACACATAAGATGTCTCCAAGTTACTTTAAGTATGTTATACTTTAATTTAAACAGAAGTGTCTTTTTTCAATTGCGAAAGAAAAAAAAATATTAGTTTCTGGAGACCTGAGTACCTTGTCTCTGTCACTTACTGTGTGGCCTTAAGTAAGTTATCTAATTTCTCTGTTCCTCAAATTTCTTTTATGCAATTTAGGAATAATAATATACTTACCTCAAAAGGTTGTTGTGAGAAAAAATTTATGAAAGCTACTTATTTTTGAAATATAAATAATTTATAAAAATTATTAAACTAGAATTAAACATTTAATTAAAAGTACCTGTGCAGAATTTTTTTAAGTTGTTGTGAGGATTACCTTAGTAAGCCACTTGGCATGGCAACTAGCACATAGTATTAACTCAGTAAATGTTAGCAATTTTATTAAAATAAATATATTTTTTCCCCTAAAGTAATTCCATTCTGCTAAATTTTAGCTAGGTGTCTTTTTTTCCTTCTTCTTTTTCTACATTTACTAAAATTTCCCATCCTGCAAGTTCATCCTTTCATATAAGAAGATACCAAAAGCCAGGCGCAGTGACTCAAGCCTGTAATTCCAGCACTTTGGGAAACTGAGGCTAGTGTATTCCCTGACCCCACGGGTTCGAGACCAGCCTGGGCAACTTGGTGAGACTTCATCTCTACAATAAAATCAAAAAATTAGCCGGGCATGGTTGCGCACGCTGTAGTTTCAGCTGCTTGGGAGACTGAAGCAGAAGGATCACCGGAACACAGCAGATCGATGCTG
This sequence comes from Tarsius wallacei, assembly GCA_963574415.1. Taxonomy (NCBI): domain Eukaryota; kingdom Metazoa; phylum Chordata; class Mammalia; order Primates; family Tarsiidae; genus Tarsius; species Tarsius wallacei. The sequence goes on along the minus strand of CAUYQG010058647.1, from coordinate 903 downwards.
GGGTGGCCGTGAGTGTGCCACTGCACTCCAGTTTGGGCAACAGAGTGAGACTCCAGCTCACAAAAAAGATACCAAAGTTGAGTTAGACACATGCCTAAGTCTTAGTTTGCAAGCATATTCTAATATGATGAAAACACAGAGGTAGTTCACGTGCTCTTTATACAACTCGGTAGTGTTTTCTTCGCCAAGCAATACTGCAAGGAGACACAGGCCCTCTCACTTGTAAGAAACCTCGAAATGATCTTAATAAGGATACTCACCAGATTGCATCATTTTGTTTCATGAATTATAACAGGCCTTGGTTAACTGGGACCCAGTGGATCAAACAGTGCTTGCCAATGAGCAAGTGGATGAACATGGCTGTTCGTGGCGTTCTGGAGCAAAAGTAGAACAGAAGTACCTCAGACAGTGGTTTATTAAGACAACTGCTTACGCAAAGGTGAGTGTCAGCCTGGAGGCTCCCTAGTAATGCTTTATGTGTTGGCAGCAACCCCAGGGGTTTCTGGGTATTAGAGAGCCTCACTGTTAGATTGAGCTTTAGGAAGATCTCTCAGAGCAGTAAGTGTATAGACAGGAAGCAGATGGGCCTCATCGTCACTCACTTATCAGGTGACAAGTTTGGGTCTCCACTTGTAAGTCAGGTGTGGCAACTGAGGTCACTATAGGCCGTTGCTGACCTTTCAACTCACTGCCACAGAGGTCAAAGAACATCCATAATTATATCAGCAATAAAGCTTAAAAAAGAGAGAAAAATATGTTCATCTGTGCAGTTCTTGCCGGAGACCTGCTCCCGCATAATCCAAAGGGTACCCCAAAAGATGGAGATGGCATAGGCGTTTGAGGGGAAGAAAAAAGGGGAGAGAGATGGACACCTGTTAAAAGGGTGCAGATGCCATTTTATTG
>CAUYQG010058644.1:0-13261 GCA_963574415.1 Tarsius wallacei | reverse complement strand
GCAGTGGCACAGTAATGGCTCATCACAACCTAAAACTCCTGCACTCAAGTGATGCGCCCACCTTAGCCTCCTGAATACCTGGGCATACAGGCATGTGCCACCATGCCTGGTTAATTTTTTTTCTTTTTGTAGCGACAAGGTCTTGCTATGCTGCCCAGGTGGATCTCAAACTCCTGAGCTCCAGCAATCCTCCCACCTCAGCTTCTTCATTATTTAATTTAAATAAGCAAAAATGTTTTCCTTTAATACATTTCATTTTTCAAAGAAGATTTAGGTTCACCACAAAATAGAGCAAAAAAGTAAAGAGAGCTAGCAAAAAATAAAAACAAAACCCAAATCACCTGACTAAAAGATGGACAAGGGGCCTGAACAAATATCTCCCAAAAGAAGGCATAAAAATGGCCAACGGGCACATGAAAAAGTATAACAGAGAAAAAAAAAATTTTTTTTTTGAGTCAGAGTCTCACTCTGTTGCCCAGGTTGGAGTGCAGTGGCATGATCACGGCAACCACAGGCTCGACCTGCTGGGCTCAGGTGATCCTTCTGCCTCAGCTTTCCAAGTAGCTGGAACTACAGGCGTATGCTATCATGCCCAGCTTATTTTTAAATTTATTTTAGAGATGAGGTCTTGCCAAGTTGCCCAGGCTGGTCTTGAACTGCTGAGCTCAGGCAAACCTCTCGCCTCGGCATCCCAAAGTTCTGGGATTATAGGCTTGAGCCACTGTGCCTGGCCTAACTGAGCAAAATTGTGAGGGTATAATTACCATAAGGATTTGGGAAACTTTAAATAAACATATTATAAGACATAATTATTATTTTTTTATTTTTAGAAAGTGTCTCAATCTGTCACTCAGGCTGGTGGGCGACACTGGTAGGACACAGCTCACTGCTGCCATGAACTCCTGGGCTTAAGCAGTCTTCCCACCTCAGATTCCCAAGTAACAGGACCACAGGTGACCACACCCATCTATTTTAAAAATATTTTTTGTAGTGATGGGAGTTTTGATATGTTTCCCAGGCTATTTTCAAACTTCTGGCCTCAAACAATCCTCCCATCTCAGCCTCCCAAAGTGTTGGATTATAGTCATGAGCCACCACACCTAGCCAAGACATAATTATTATTAAAATGTTTATTTATAAACTTTTATCCAATTTATATTTTAGTCATTTTACTCATTCTTAACAAATATGCCTGGAAAATTTCATGACATTAGGTAAAATTAGTCCTCATAAGCAGACAAACTGATTTAAAAGTCATTGCAATCACTAGGACATTATTCTAGAAATCTCCTCCCCTTATACTGGCTTGAATGTTAAGAAAAACAAGACTTTTTTAAGTGGGCAAAGAAATTATCAACAAGCTTTTCTTTTTTTCCCCTCTCTGATGTTCTGGTTAATTGACTAATCAGTGGGGGCAGGAAATACCTTAGAAATGGATTTTGAAAGTTTTCTTTATAAATTTAACTATATTTATAGTACTGTATGTTAGGGTACGGATAGGGTGAGGGTGGATTGGATGGAGAGGGAGAAGTGCAGGGAAGGTGAAGGGCACAGGAAACAGTTAGAAGCGCCCCCCCCCAAGATGGCGCTGAACACTACAAAGCCACAGGAAAACAACAAAGGTCCTAAGTTCCGGCTTCCCCCTGTACGTTTTCCCTCGCATGGGAAGTTCAAACCTGTGAGCCAACAATCTCCTCCTATAACAAATCAGCCCTGTTGTACCCTCCAATAGTAATGTAACACCACTTCGGCCCACCCTATTTCTGCTCTGCTCTACCCAATAGAATGCTAACACAACCTTTTCCTGCCCTCGCTAAACTAATAAATACAGCCCTCTCCCTGCACAGCTCTCTCCCTCTCCCTCTCTCTCCCTCTCTCTCTCCCTCTCTCTCCCTCTCTCTCTTTCTCTCTGTCTCTCTCTCTCTCTCTCTCTCTTCCTCTAGCTCTGTAGCCGCCACTTTAATAAATCTCTTGGTCCCCAATGGGTGTGGAGTTGTTACTGGCGCCCAAGTTCTTTCACTTTGTATGCCAGATACTTTGCTGGGACCTAGAGATACGGAGACTAGAAAAGCAAGTACTTACTCTCAAAAAGCTTTAGTGATCTAAAAGGGAGACTGCCATGTAAATAAATAATTGCAATTTAGTTTGATAACAGCAAAAATATTCATACGTAAGGAAAAAAAAGGTAGCATGTCTGGTCATGGTGGCTCAGCCTATAATTCCAGCAATTTGGGAGGGCAAGGCAAGAGGATTGCCTGAGCCCATGGGTTTGAGACCAGCCTGGGCAACTTGGTGAGATCTCATCTCTAGGATAAATCACAAAAACCAGCTGGATGTGGTGGCATGCGTCTGTAGTTCCAACTACTTGGAAGGCTGAGGCAGAAGGATTGCCTAAACCCAGCAGGTCGAGGCTGCGGTGGTCTTGAGCATGCCACTGCATTCCAGTCTGGGCAACAAGAGTGAGACTCCAACTCAAACAAACAAAAAAATAGGTAGCATAAAGAAGGAAAAGGTAGGTCTCTCTAGGAGAGTGGGTTGCTAAAGAAAGAGAAGGCTGGGCACAATGGCTCAGCCTGTAATCTCAGCACTTTGGGAGGTTGAGGCGAGAGGATTTCCTGAGCCTGCAGGTTGGAGACCAACCCAGGCAACTTGGCCAGACCTTGTCTCTATGAGAAATAAAAAAAAATTAGCTGGGCGTGGTAGCGTGTGCCTGTAGTACCAGCTACTTGGAAGGTTGAGGTGGAAGGATCGCGAGAGTCCAACAGGTCGACGCTGGGGTGGCGGTAAGTGTGCCACTGCACTCCAGCCTAGGCGACAAAGTGAGACTCCAACTCAAAAAAAAAAATAGAAAGAGAAAAGCATGTTAGCTATGTTTTGGAGGATGAAGATTGAGTTAGAGAAGCAAAGTGGAGGGAGGATGGAGAAGTTGTTCCTCACAGATGAAACAACATGCCATGGGGGCATGATAGAGCATATCAAGATGCCATATTGTAAGGTAAGAGTCAAGCAGGTTAAATGTAAGTGATAGGTACAGACAGAAATTTGATTTGTTTTTGTTTTCTGCCATTGGCCCCAGTCTTCAATCCTCCCCACATCCATGACTTTGCCAGGTAACTTGTAGTCCTTCCCACTATTAGGTCACCATGTATTTTCCAGCTGGTTCAGTCACATGACTCAGTTTTTGTTTTTTTTTTTGAGTTGTAGTCTCACTCCACTGTCCAGGTTGGAGTGCAGTGGCATGCTCATGGTCACCACAGCCTCGACCTTCTTGGTTTAGGTGATCCTTCCACTTCAGCCTTCTAAGTAGCTGGAACTACAGGTGTGTGCCATCATGCCCAGTTAATTTTTTTATTTATTGTAGAGACGTGGTCTCACCAAGTTTCCCAGGCTGGTCTCAAACCTCTGGACTCAGGCAATCCTCTCACCTCAGCCTTTCAAAGTGCTGGGATTATAGACTTGAGTCACCACTCTTGGCCTGACTTGTTATAATGAACAGAATAAGGCTGAAGTGACAGTGTACTAGTTCCAAGCTAGACCTTAAGAGGCTTGCCTGTTGGCTGTCTCTCTCCCTCTCTTTTTTGAGTCGGAGTCTCATTCTGTCGCCCAGGCTAGAGTGCAGTGGCATGCTCATGGCCACCTAAGCCTTGACCTTACCTGCTGGACTCAGGTGATTCTTCCACCTCAGTCTTCCAAGTAGCTGGAACTACAGGCGTGCTCCACCACACCCAGCTTATTTTTTTATTTATTGTGGAGACGAGGTCTTACAAAGTTGCCCACACTGGCCTTGAACCCCTGAACTCAGGTGATCCTCTCACCTCAGCCTCTCAAAGTTCTGGATTTACAGGCTTGAGCTACTGCTCCCGGGCTTGTTTTCTCTCTTGTATCTTTGCCATTACCATGATAAACAGATGCCTGGGATCACCCGGGTCCCAAGAGGAAGAGAGATGAGTGAAATAAACTGGAGCTGACTCACACATCAACCCAACTTTGATGAGAGAACCACCACACCCGACCCATAGAGCCATAAGAATAAATTTTGTTTTAAAGCCACTAATTTTTAGAATGAATTGTTATGCAGCATTATTGCAGCAACAGCAAACCAACACAGCCATAATAGTGAATTTGGAATTTATCTTGTAGATGACAGAAAACTATGAAAGATTTTAATAAATAGATTGTTTTAGAAAGATAGCTTCAACAACAGGGTGGAAAATGGAGATGGGGAGAGAATGATGGGGGAGATAGTAGCAAAGAAGTATTCCAGTGATCCAACCCCAAGATTATGCAAACCTGAACAAAAGCAAAGAGTAGAATGGAGTGGAGAAGATAGACTAGAGATGGAATTAGAAGGTAGAATTTATAAGCCGGGCTCGGTGGCTCAGCCTGTAATCCTGCGCCTTGGGAGGCTGAGGTGAGTGGATTGCCTGAGCCCGCGGGTTCGAGACCCACCTGGGCAACTTGGCGAGACCTCAACTCTACAATAAATAAAAAGATCAGCTGGGCATGGTAGCGTGTGCCTGTAATTCCGGCTACTCGGGAGGCTGAGGCGGAAGGATCGCCGGAGCCCAGTGGGTCGAGGCTGCAGTGCTCCAGTCTGGGTGACAGAGTGAGACTCCAACTCAAAAAAAAAAAAAAAGGTAGAATTTATAGAACTCCAGTGGTAACTGGTTATAGGCAAAGAAAGAGTGCTACTGTCTGTCCCCCAATCCCCTTGGAATAGTCTGTGGGCCACTGCGTATGTTAAGGTAGGAAATAATAAGAGCAAGGTCATCCCCACTGAGGGACTGAAGTAGGAGTGAGGAACAAGAGCACAAAGAATTTAGGTAAAGACATTGTTTTTGAAAAGCATCTAAGGCTGGGGGTAGTGGCTCAAGCCTATGATCCCCACCCTTTGAGAGGCTGAGTCAAGAGGATTGCCTGAGTCCAGGGGTTTGAGACCAGCCTGGGCAACTTGGTGAGACGTCATCTCTAACAATAAATTAAAAAATTAGCCAGGCTTGGTGGCATGCGCCTATAGTTCCAGCTATTTGGAAGACTGAGGCGGAAGAATCACCGGAGCCCAGTAGATTGAGGCTACAGTGGCCATGGGCATGCCACTGCACTCCAACCTGGGTGACAGAGTGAGATTCTGACTCAAAAAAAAGGAAAAAACATCTAGTCAGTCATTCTGAAGGCAGAAAAAGATTCTGCTGTGGAGCTCAGGGATGAGGGCTCATCTGGATATATATTACTCAGAAACCATCAGCATACAAATGGTGGCTACTCCCTGGGAGTAGGTAAAGACCGTGGGGTAGCAGGAAGGATAGGTTGTTCAGCAATGCTGGCTGTTATGGAGAAGCCAAATAAGGTAAGGACTGAGATGCATTCTTTTGATTTCACAATCTTGTCACCCATAAGAGAAGGAACCATTTTGAAACTCCTTACAGATGGAGAGAGGTAGCCGGGGCCCAACTGAACTCACTGTGTATTCAGAAAATAGCCCACAATTGGAAAATTCACAGTGCTGTTGCTTTGAACCAGATCACTGCTTCACACCAGGTCAGTATGTCCTATTCAGATAATAGTCAGTAGATTTATCCCAGGCATGTATTTTGGGAATTCAATATCATTTGTACTATATCCCAGAAAGACTATTATCCATGATCTCATGAGTATGCCAGCAAAATCCAACATGCAAAGATTTCTCAGAAATTGTTTTCATGAGAGTAATGTACTGCAGAAATGTTTGATTTATAGGAAGTCACTATGAACAACTAGAAAATTTGCCCAGCTCTTATTCATAAATATCAATGTATTGAATTTCTCTGCAGTGTACTATACACATGACATTTTCCTCTCAGTAAATTATGGCTCATTTCTGTCTCTTCATCAGGATATACCTTGAAGATTCTATGAAACATGACTGGGTATTGACGTCTTGTCTAGCAAATGAAATACACATAGCAAAGATGTTTTGTCATCTTTGTCATGTTTTGTGGAAACATGAATATAAAATAAAATTAGCTTGTCTATTTGGATTGTTAGATATTGACACAAGACAGTCCCTGGTTATTGCCTTTAATAGTAAGACAGCTTAGCCGGGCGTGGTAGCGCGTGCCTATAGTTCCAGCTACTTAGAAGCCTGAGGCAGAAGGATCACCTGAGCCCAGCAGGTCAAGGCTCCGGTGGCCAGGAGTGTGCCACTGCACTCCAGCCTGGGCCACAGAGTGAGACTCCAACTCAAAAAAAAAAAAAAAATAGTAAGGCAGCACTAGGCCATGCAGTGTGTCTCTGAGTACCTGCTTCATTTGTGGCCTTCATTTTGCCATGTGACCCTAACTCCCTTGGTCACAAGTGATTGAACCAGCAATCAATAGTTGACCTGAAGACAAACCTCTATTGGCTGCCAAGTGGCCTATAGAGTGACCCAGTGCTACAGTACAGAGCCCAAGGGGAGAGCATTATAATGGTTAGTGACTGGCTAATCATATTCTTTCTTTTTTTGAGTCTGGGTCTCATGTCACCAAGACTGGAGTGCAGTGGCATGATCATGACTCACTGCAGCCTCAACCTCCTGGGTCCAGGTGATTTTCCTGCCTTGGCCTGTCAACATGCTGGGATCACAGGTGTGATCTACAGCACCCAGCTGCTAATCATATTCTTTTTTTTTTTTTTTTTGAGTTGGAGTCTCACTCTGTCACCCAGGCTGGAAGCCACTAATCATATTATTTTTTTTCTGAGTTGGAGTCTCACTCTATCATCCAGGCTCACGGCCACTGTAGCCTCAACCTGCTGGACTTAGGCAATCCTTCCGCCTCAGCCTTCCAAGTAGCTGGAACTACAGGCATGCGTTACCATGCTAGCTTATTTTTAAATTTATTGTAGAGATGATGTCTCACCAAGTTGCCCGGGCTGGTCTCGAACTCTTGAGCTCAGGCAATCCTCTCGCCTTGACCTCCCAAAGTGCTGGGATTACAGGCTTGAGCCACTGTGCACAGCCTAATCATATTCTTTATGATGATAGGAGGGTCATGATATGCTTTTTCTTTTCTTTCCTTTTTTTTTTTGAGTTGGAGTCTCACTCTGTCACCCAGGCTGGAGAGCAGTGGCATTCTCACAGCCACTGCAGCCTTGACCTGTTGGGCTCAGGCGATCCTTCCACCTTAGCCGTCCCGTGATATGCTTTAGACATGGAGAGTTTAGTGGCAACTGGATCAGAACAGAAGCTTCCCTAATGTGGGCAGTGGAAAAAGGAGGAATAGAACCCTTGTTTTGAAAGAACACCAAGTACTCTTAAAACAAGAGCTGCAGGTGGGCTGCTGGAGGTGTTGCTAGTCCCAGATGATGAGAATGATTGTCCATTTTTCTGTGAAACTTGACTACACCTGTTGAGATTTTTTTTTGTCTTCTCTTTAAGGCTCCATGAATGTCTTCAAGAAACCTTTATAAGAAAGTTAACCTGAACATTTCTGATAGTTAAAACTTGAAAACATCTAACACAACTTTACATCACTTTCTTTTGTTTCTTTTCTCCACTTGGAAAGCTGAAGCAGAAAGATCACCTGAACCCAGCAGGTCGAGGTTGTGGTGGCCATGAGCGTGCCACTGCACTTCCAGCCTGGGTGACAGAGTGAGACTAAAAAAAAAAAAAAAAAAAGGAAGGAATGAATCCTGGAAGTACAGAGGCTGAACATTTCTCCTCATCCTAAGTAAAAGATAAACTGAAAATTAATGGCATGGATTCCCCAAGATAACAGACTGAAAATAAAGATATAGGTAATTCATTAAGCTAGATTGAAGAAAAAGAGAGAAGATAGAATCGGATACTAGGAGAAATTGAAATGTCAAGGAATTGACATTGATGCATTCTGTGATGATCCTGCTGGCAACTCAATAGCCAAGCAGAAGATTTTAATGCTATATTTCTTAGACCAACTAAAATTAAGAGTGAATGTCTTTCCCAGTGGAGATAAGATGTACCGAGAAGCGGAGAATTGAAAAAACCCCGTTAAGCTCTTTAGCATTTCTAAGATTCTTCAGCTATCATCTTAATTGGAACATCTAGGGATTGAATATGCTCTTAGTTATATCCTGTCATTCAAATTTTTATAGGCTTTCTTTCAAAGATACCCAAATCCCTGACTATCTGAACTTCATTTTTTTTTTTTTTTGAGTTGGAGTCTCACTCTGTCGCCCAGGCTGGAGTGCAGTGGCACGCTCCTGGCCACTGAAACCTCGACCTGCTGGGCTCAGATGATCCTTCCACCTCAGCCTTCCAAGTAGCTGGAGTTACAGGTGTGTGCCACCATGCCTGGCTAATGTTTTGATTTATTGTAGAGATGAGATCTCACCAAGTTGCCCAGGCTGCACATTAACTTCTAATTGCTGTATGAGACTTAGTCTGGTTGCTATAGTACTGCTGTGAAAATTCTCTTGTTGTCTTCAATTTAATAGGTTGCATTTAATGTTTGCAGCTCCCTAACAAGAGAACACAAGCAACATCAGAAATTAGAATAATAAAAAGCCGGATGCGGTGGCTCACACCTGTAATCCCAGCAGCTTGTGAGGCATAGGTGAGAGGATTGCCTGAACCCAGAGGTCCGAGATCAACCTGGGCAACTTGGCTAGACCTCAAGTCTATAACAAATCAAAAAAATTGGCTAGTTGTGGTGGCTCGCGCCTGTGGTTCCAGCTACTTGGAAGACTGAGGTGGAAGGACCACCTGAGCCCAGCAGGTCAAGGCTGTGGTGGCCATGAGCAGCATGCCACTGCACTCCAGCCTGGGCGACAAAGTGAGACAGGCTCAGAAAAAACAAAAAAAGAAAGAAAAAAATTAGAGTGATAATGTAACCACAATGACAGAAGATAACTTTGATGGCCAGAAAAATGTATACAAATTTGAAAATTAACCTAATTATTAATTGTACCCCACATCTTTAAAATAAAAATAAAAAGTAAATTAAAACATTATTATATATGTCATAAGAAAAAAATTAAAATGAATGGATAATCTTAGGTAATCTATGAGCCATAAAATGGAATCTAGAATAGGGAGGAAGCCTGAATAACTGATCATCATCCAAGAAATTGATAAATGAGTCAAATATCTACTCCAAAAATAGATATCAGGCTCAGAAAAGTTTGAGAAAGCTCTACCAAACTGTCAGAGAATGGATAATTCATTAGTTATATAAGCTGTCCAGAGCAAGGGAAAAGGATAAAAAGCTTCCCATTTCACTCTGAAATTAACATATTCCAATAAATCAAAATGAAAAGTACTCCTCCATCTCCCTGAAAAACACAAGATACAAATCTCACATATGAACATAGGAGCAAAAAATCCCAAATGAAATAACACAGAATCCAATAATATATTACAGGAATATTACATCATGACCAAAAGAGATTATCCTAGGAATACAGGACTTTCAACATTATGAAGTCTATTAATTAGAATCACCATACTATTTGATTAAAGGAAACAGAATCCAAATGATCATCTTATGCTAAAATATGCACTTGACAAAATTTAATATCAACTTCTATTAAAATGTCTTCAAGATCTAAGAAGAGAGGAAAACTTTTAATTTATTTATATAATTTGTTTATTTTTTTGAGCCGGAGTCTTACTCTGTCTCCCAGGCTAGAGTGCAATGGCATACTCATGGCCACCATAGCCTTGACCTGCTGGGCTCAGGCAATCCTTCTGCTTCAGCCTTCCAAGTAGCTGGAACCACAGGCTAATTCTTTTCTTTTGATTTATTGTAGAGATGAGGTCTCGCCATGTTGCCCAGGCTGGTCTCGAAGCCGTGGGCTCAGGCAGTCCTCTCACCTTAGCCTCCCAAAGTGCTAAGATTATAGGCGTAAACCACCACATCCTGCTTATTTATTTATTTAATTTTAGACACAGGGTATTGCTGTCACGCAGGCTGGAATACAGTGACATGATCATAGCTCACTGCAGTCTCAAACTCCTGGGCTAGGAAACTTTTTTATTTTTATTTTTTTTTTGTGGGAGTCTCACTCTGTCACCCAGGCTGGAGTACAGTGGCATGCTCATGGCCACCATAGCATCGACCGGCCAGGCTCAGGTGATCCTTCCTCCTCAGCCTTCCAAGTTGCTAGAACCATAGGTATGCACCACCACCACACCTGGCTAATTTGTTTATTTATTGTAGAGACAAGGTCTCGCCATGTTGCTCAGGCTAGTCTTCAACCTGTGGGCTCAGGCAATCTTCTCGCCTCTGCCTCCCAAAGTGCTGAGATTACAGGCATGAGACACCATGTCCAACGGAAACTTTATTTTTATAGAGTATTTACCAAACTTATAGCAAGCATCATACCTGATAGTGAAGCATTCAAAGCAAGCATTCCCTTGAAAGTCAAAAACAAGAATACCTCCTTCCACCACTACCTTTTGCTGTTATATTTGAAGTTTCAGTCAATATGCTAACAAAGAAAAAGAGACATAAGACACAAGTAAGTGGAAAGATTGAGACAAAATTATTTTAAAAGGTATAGTGAAAGTGACAGAACCAAAATAATTCAGTACTGTGGTCAAATATATAATCAGCATTTTAAAAAATTTGCTGGGCACAGTGGCTCATGCCTGTAATCCCAGTAATTTGGTAGTCTAAGGTGGGAGGATTGGTTGAGACTAGGAGTTCGAGACCAGCCTAGGCAACACAGCAAGACCTCGTCTCTACAAAATAAAAACAAAAAATTAGTCAGGTGTGGTGGCACGAGCTTGTAGTCCCAGGTTCTCAGGAGGGTGAGGAGGGAGAATCCAGGAGTTAAGGTTGTGGTGAGCCATGATCTTGCCAATGCCCTCCAGTCTAGGTGACAGAGTGAGACCTCAACTCAAAATAATAATAATAATTTCTAGGATACCAACACCAGGTAGAAAATATTAAGGAAAAGGGATCCATTCACAATAACAAAACTGGGCCTGGCACAGTGGCTCACGCCTGTCATCTTTGCATGTTAGGAGGCCAAGGTGGGAGGATTATTTAAGCCCATTAGTTTGAGACCAGCCCGGGCAACACAGTGAGCTCTTGTCTCTATTAAAAAAAAAAAAAAGTCACTTGTATCTATTAAAAAAAAATTCCATATCATCACTTAGAGATAAATTTAATAAAAAATGTAGCTGGGCACGGTAGTTCAAACCTGTAATCCCAACACTTTGGGAGGCTGATGCAAGAGGATTGCCTGAGCTTAGGGGTTCAAGACCAGCCTGGGCAACTTGGTGAGACCTTGCCTCTACAATAAATCAAAAAAACATTAGCCAGGTGTGATGGCATGCACCTATAGTCCAGCTACCTGGAAGGCTGAGGCGGAAGGATTGCCTGAGCCCAGCAGGTTGAGGCTGCAGTGAGCGTGCCACTGCACTCCAGCCTGGGCAACAGACTGAGACTGAAACAAAATAAAATTAAAATTAAAAAAGTTACTTGTATTTAAAAATTACATGAAAGGAGATCTAAATAAACAAAAAAACAAACCTTATAGGAAGTCAATAATTTGGGGATAAGTTTTCTCAATCTATAAATTAAATGCAATCTCAGTCAAAATCTCCAAAGGATTTTTTTTTTTTTTTTTTTTTGAGTAGGAGTCTTACTCTGTCACATAGGTTAGAGTACAGTGGCACACTCACAGTCACTGCAGCCTCAACCTGCTGGGCTCAGGCAATCCTTCTACTTCAGCCTTCCAGGTAGCTGGAACTACAGGCAAATGCCACCACACCCAGCTAGTGTTTTGATTTATTGTAGAGATGAGGTCTTGCCATGTTGCCCAGGCTGGTCTTGAACCCATGGGCTCAGGTAATCCTCTCACCTGACTCCCAAAGTGCTGGGATTACAGGCGTGAGCCACTGTACCCAGATCCAAAGGATTTTTAAATGAAATTTAACAAGTTGATTCCAAAAGAGTATGTGCAACACTATACTCACACTTAGCACAATCAAATGCAAGTGAAAACTAATGCCAACTAATAGAATAATCTCCTCAAGTCTTGCCTCTCATGCTTGTGTAGAAAAAGATACTAGCTGTTTGGGCGCGGTGGCTCAAGCCTATAATCCCAGCATTTTGGGAGGCCGAGGCGAGAGGATTGCCTGAGCCTGCGGGTTCAAGACCAGCACAGGCAGCTTGGCAAACCCTCATATCTACAAAAAACAAAAAATTAGCTGGGTGTGGTAGCATACACCTGTAGTTCCGGTTACTTGGAAGGCTGAAGTGGAAGGATCGCCTGAGCCCAGCAGGTCGAGGCTGTAGTGGCTGTAAGTATGTCACTGCACCCCAGCCTGGGTGACAGAAACTCTAACTCAATAAATAAATAAATAAATAAATATAATAATAATAATACTTATAAACTTGCAAACTAGCCGGGCTCGGTGGCTCAGCCTGTAATCCCTCGCTTAGGGAGGCCGAGGTGAGTGGATTGCCTGAGCTCGCAGGTTCGAGACCCACCTGGGCAACTTGGTGAGACCTCATCTCTACAATAAATAAAAAAATTAGCCGGACGTGGTAGTGTGCGCCTGTAGTTCTAGCTACGTGGAAGGCTGAGGCGGAAGGATCGCCGGAGCCCAGCAGGTCGAGGCTGCGGTGGCCGGGAGCGGCCACTGCACTCCAGTCTGGGCGACAGAGTGAGACGCCAACTAAAAAATAATAATAATAAATAAATAAATAAATACATACATAAATAAAAGACAGTTGGAACAATCAGTGACAATTGTACTTCAGTGGTTTCTGCCCTTTGTTTTGACATTCATTCCTTTTTCACACAAGGATGTGCTCCTGTGCTGTGGAACAGAGCACTTGCACCCAGCTCTGGTGTCCTAGCTCGATTTATGTGCCCAGTGACTTCCCATCGTACCAAATCTGGCATGTCCTCCACGCCCAGCAAGAATTTCTCATAACCTGAGTTAAGAACCACTGTGTCCACCAAGAGTGACACGATGAGGTCAGACTCATGTGGGTTTTGGAATGGGTCATGCCCAGTATTCGTTGTCAGAAAGAAAGAACTTCTAAGGTGGGTGGGAGAGAGGGTCAGTCTCCTTTTCTTGATCTAGGGCAGTGATTCCCAACTGAGGGGAGTATTGTATACATGGAAGCATTTGAAATGTGGGGATAAGCCGGGCTCGGTGGCTCAGCCTGTAATCCCGCGCCTTGGGAGGCTGAGGTGAGTGGATTGCCTGAGCCCGCGGGTTCAAGACCCGCCTAGGCAACTTGGCCAGGCCTCATCTCTACAATAAATCAAAAACTAGCCGGGTGTGGTAGCGCGCCCCCAT
>CAUYQG010058641.1:0-10550 GCA_963574415.1 Tarsius wallacei | reverse complement strand
TTGAGTTCCTCTGGGTATATTTCCAGTAGGAGGACTGCTGGGTCAAATGGAAATTCAATTTCTAGTTCATTTAGGAATCACCACACTGTTTATCATAGAGATCGAACTGATCTGCATTCCCACTAACAGTGAGAAGCATTCCCTTTTCTCTGCATCCTTGCCAGCATTTGTTGTTTTTTGTTTTATTAATGATGGTCAGTCTTACTGGGGTTAGGTGATATCTCATTGTGGTTTTGATTTGAATTTCTCTGATAATTAGTGAAACTGAGCACTTTTTCATGTGTCTGTTGGGTGCCTGTATATCTTCTTTTGAGAAGAGTCTATTAATGGTTGTTGCCCCCCCCCACCTTTTTTTTTTTTTTTTGAGTTGGAGTCTCACTCTGTAGCCCAGACTGGAGTGCAGTGGCTGCTCCTGGCCACCGCAGCCTCGACCTGCTGGGCTCCGGCCATCCTTCTGCTCAGCCTTCCAAGTAGCTGGAACTACAGGCGCGCACTACCACTCCCGGCTAATTTTTGATTTATTGTAGAAATGAGGTCTCGCCAAGCTGCCCAGGTGGGTCTCGAACCCGTGGACTCAGGCAATCCACTCACCTCAGCCTCCCAAATCACGGGATTTGTTTGTTTGTTTTTTTCCTTTTAGCACATTTGAGTTTCTTTGTAGGTTCTGAATGTTAGGCCTTTGTCATGTATACAGTTAGCAAATATTATTTTGTTTCCCATTCTGTGGGCTGTCTCTCCACTCTCTTGATGGTTTCTTTTGCTTTGCAGAAGCTTGTCAGTTTGATGAGGTCCCATTTGTCTATCTTATCTCTTATAGCATGGTTATCTAAGGTATCTCTTATAGCATTTTCTATCAGGAATTGGTTGCCTACTCCCATTCCCATAACAATTTCTCCTGTGTTTTCTACAATTATTATAGTTTGAGGTTTTATGTTTAGGTCTTTGATTCATTTATAGTTGATTTTTGTGTATGGTGATAGATAGGGGTCCTGTTTCAATCCTCTGCATGTGGTCAGTTTTCCCAGCACCATTTACTGAGTGGGTTCTCTCCCCAGTGGTTATTGGTAGAGGCTTTGTTGAAGATGAGTTGGTTGAAAAACTGAGGTTTTGCTTCCAGAATCTCTATTCTGTTTTAGATGCCATGCATTTATTTATTTATTTTATTTTGCCAGATTTCTATTGCTATGACTTCTGGTAGGATGCTGAATAAGAATGGTGACAGTGGACATCCCTGTCTTGCTCCTTTTCTGACAGGAAATGTTTTCAATTATTCTCAGTTAAATATGATGTTGGCTGTGGGATTGTCATATATGGCTCTTAATATTTTGAGTTATTTTCCTGCAATATTTAGATCATTGAGAGTTTTTTTTTATAACAAAGGTTGTTGGATTTTGTTGAATGCTTTTTCTGCATGTATTGAGATGATAATATATGTTTTATTTTTGTTTCCTTTTATGTGATGATTCATGTTTTCTAATTTGTGGATGGTAAACCATCCTTGCATCCCTGTAATAAAACACACTTTTTCGTGATGAATAATTTGTTTAGTACACTGTTTAATGTTATTTGCTAGAATTTTGTCAAAGATTTTTGCATCTGTATTCCTCAAGCAAGAAGGCCTATAGTTACTTTATCTTTTTTTATCTATTTTTATACCTCCTATTGGATCTGTTTTGCTAGAGAACTCTAAGACCTAGCCCTTCAACATCCCTTGCACCCTAACATAATTGTGCTATCTTCTTTTATCTCTTTGCTTTTGCTCCTAACTGTATATCTTGAATTGAGTTAATAAGCTATGTGGTTGACAGTTCTCAGTTTGGACTGTGAGATTCTGGTTTGTGAACACTGAGAAAGCATGATGGTTAGTGTACTTGAAGACTATCACTGTATGTAGATATTCATCCATGCAATGATTTTTATGAAAGATGTTCATTGTTATAAGCCATTTTTTAAAAATTTTAGGTTTATTAAATATTGCTGCAAGAAATTTAGTTGGTTATTTGTCTGATAATTTACTTCATCACTTAATATAATTCCTTTCTCATAATTATTTTTTAACTGTGACACTATAACCAGTATATCTCTTATAATTTATGTATTTTAGTGGACAGAATTGATGTTTTAATAGTTAAAATAGCCAAATATTTTAAACTTGTCTCTGAAATGTTTGAATGTTCTTTCTCCTCCTTGTTTTTTTTTTTTTAACATTTTTTACTTTCACTTCTTTTAGTGAAATTATAGTTGACTATTTGTTAATTTAATTGTTTGCTTGTGTTATTCTTTGTTTATCTCTGTTAATGATACATCTAATGAAAGTAGATAGCTATCTTATGACTAATAAAATTAATCAAGGGTAATGTCAGTTTATTTGATCAAGTAAATACACCTACCAAAATATAGCCACCTAAATACAAAAGTGTGCTTGCATTAAGTCAGTTCTCAGCTTCTAGTAGAGCATTTCAAAATCACAAATTTGTGCATTTCATACAATATACATTGTAGAAAATGCATATTATTGCACTAACAGTTTAACAGTCTAGACTTTTCACAACTAATTATAAAAATAGCACTTGCTATTACTATTTTTATCTTGCAAAGATTAGTGTTAAATAAGAAAAATGTACATATTGACCTTTTTATTCATATTGTGAATTTCTTCCAGAGAGTTTTGGTTCATGTCTCTTTTATATATCAAACAAGCATACTAATGCTAAATAATAAGTATAGCCATAAAAACAACAAAGAAGCTAATATTGTGACTTCAAAAAATTCAATTTAATATAATTTCCTGGAAGCAATATGTGTGAGTAAGATGGCAATGGGATTCTCAGCTATGTTTTTCATTAGAATTCCAGCTCTGTCACTTTGGTAACAAACTTAAATTCTTGTAGTTTTCTTTTTGGTCATAAACACACACACAGTAAGGGTTTGGATAAAAAAATTCAACAGAGTTCCTTGAATATAAAAATGTCTTCAATACATAATGTAATTATTATTTATTTATTGCTTCAGTCATGGTCCAAACAGGAGATATGAAAAGAGAACTATAATGACTACTCTAGTGCTGAGGGAGAGTTCTCAAAGAATAAATACCGTTTGAAGCAGGTTTTCTCCACAGCAATGGATGCAGATATCATTGTAGAAGCTTTAGTTGGAGCCCTCTGGATGGCAGTGAAATTTGCTGGGTTTTCTAGGCCGGAGTCAGTCCATATTGTTGTGCAATTCTGAGTACAGGCTAGCCAAGGTGGTGAACTGACATGCAGATAGAATCAAAGAGCCTGGAGTCCACTCACCAGCCAGATGGTTTTGGGATTTGATGCATAGTATCTGCATGGGAAGGTGTGTTTGCAGAGTGGGTGATGCTGGCAGGTGGTAAATAGAGCAAATTAGGGTACTGGAAGCCTTCTAGTTGCAATTTGATGCTTAAGGTGCATGGTGTCACTGTTTTGTCAAAGATTTGCACTACAGAGGAACCTAGAGAGAGAACTTAAAATT
Organism: Tarsius wallacei; assembly: GCA_963574415.1. Taxonomy (NCBI): domain Eukaryota; kingdom Metazoa; phylum Chordata; class Mammalia; order Primates; family Tarsiidae; genus Tarsius; species Tarsius wallacei. Next base: position 7,055 of record CAUYQG010058641.1, on the reverse strand, counting down.
TTCCCATGAAGCAAACTAGAAAGGGAATATAATTTCACTTAACTAATGATAATCCTTATTAGAATATTTTCTAATAGGAGTTGAATTACTTTCTCACTCTCTGTTTGTTTTCTATGGAAACACATTGTTTACAGCTTGATATCCTCCACTGCGAAACATCATGGACTTTGCTGACACTTTTCGTACTAGAGTTTAATGGTACAAACTCACTTTTCTATTGTGTTGTCAAAAAAATCCCCAATGTTATAAATGTGCCATAAAGATCTATCATATATCATCATAAATGGGAAAACTCTTGATATAAGCTGCTATATTGTAAAACTCTGCCAATACTTTCCTTGACAGCACCTTCAGAATGGGAAACATGATAAATGCTGCCATGGTTATGTGAACATGGTGATGAAGTATTCCTCTGTCTCTTTCAAACCCTAGAAGTGTGGTACTCCCATCTAAAATGGAAGTAAAAAACATCTAAAGTATGTTGATATTCTGTGTTTATCATAGTTGGATTTTAGAAATCATCAATAATAACAGTACTATTAGATCTACATCTGAATCAAGCAATTTTGATCAGATATTGAGAAATTAGACCACCATGACCATTAAAGATAAAAATGTTACACATACATTTTAGTCAAGATGCAGAAAACTGAATTTGAAAAAAATAAATCAATAGGAATTTTAGAGGTCTGGGTTTCTTCTTTCTTGAATATATTGCTTTAAATTAGTTACTTAACTACTCTTGAAACTAATTTTCTCCTCTACGTTTTTCTAAAGTTGGCTAAACATAAATTTTTAAATTTCTATGAAATATTTTATGTATATCATATTCTGGAGAAGTCAATTATAAAATGATTTAAGAAATAAAGGTTTACCAACATAGTATAAATTCAATATATTTCATTTTCTTGAGAGTCACATTGAAATATCATCAAGATTTAGGTATACATACATAGCTTTATAAAAGCTAAACCAATTAGTAGAGCGGAAACTAAGTTACCCTGATTTGCTGACAGCTAAGTGTAAAAGAGAAAAAAGAAAACTTAATATTCAAGCCATTAGACGACTTCAGGGTTAACTGACTATCAATGTTTGGTGATGCTTCAAGCAATAGTTATCACTTTCTAAAGATATCTGGCCTATGCTGAAAAATATTATGAATTTTTAAATGCCTTTCCAATTTAATAATAATATATTTTACTAGTACAGTGATTTTACAAATTGTGTTCATTGTTTATTTTTGTTCTTTATTATTTTATATTATGGTCTTTATGACTACCTTTTCCCCTTAATAAGAAGATTGATGAATTTTATGTGTATTTAACAAAAAGAGATAATGAGCACAAAAATGTTAAATTACCTGCCCAAATTTGTGCAACTAAGTGGCTAAAAAAATACATCAAAACAGGAGTTATTAGGAACTCAAACCATGAGGTTAAACAAACATATTTGCGTTTTGCTGACAAACTGTTAGGTAATCAGCAAGTTACTTAAATGTAAGCCTATAAATTTTATCTGAAAAATGAGCATAATTCTAGAATCTATATCATAAGGTTATTATAGGGATTAGATAAGAGATTAGATGGGAATGCCATTTGAAATAGTAATAAATAATTAGATGAATTACTGGTCACATAAAAAATATTGATATTTATTGCCTAACAAACGTTTCCCAAGTACCCTTTTTTGCCCAAGCATACAGAATATTGCAGTGGAAAAGTGGGGCATTTGGTACTCTCAGTGGATAGAACTAGCATAGATTTTCTGGTGCTCTTCAAGACATTTCTGATAGATCCACAATAGATAAAGAAACAAAAGGAGATTAATGTGTGTGATTATTTTTGTGATTTGGACAAGCCAGTAACTTCTTTAAATCACATTTTATATTTTAATGGAAATAATAATGCTGGCTTCCCATTAACATTCTTAAAATTAAATGAAATAATAAATGTATTAGTTCTTTAAAAAGGCAAAGGACTATTAGGTAGGTTGATGATGATTATTGAAAAAAGAAAATAAATATTAATATGCTTTAGTCAAATGTTCTAAATATTTATAAAATGGTATTTTCACACAACTGAGCTTACCTTTGTATTAACTTAGTTATGGTCTAGAAGCAAATCAATGCAAGCATTTGGAAGGGTATAATAAAATAATCCCAATAGCCTGAGTCTGGGAAGTCTATTTACTAGCAATATTTGAAATCAATCTACCAGTATGAATATATTATTTTACCTTACAGTTAGGTTAGAAATTAGTGATAGTTTATCCAGTTTATTTTCATTTTAAATCTTATTACATTTATAATGATCTAGTTTTTAAATTTGTTTATTTATGTACTGTCATGGAATTAACATCTTATAAGAACAGAGACTTTTGTGTTTTTCTATTGTTTGGTTCACATATGTATCACTGCAGTCTATTTGTGTGAAAACATTGTGTGCATTCAATAAGTATGGGAATAAAGAAAATAGGGGGACAAAGGAAGGAAGGGAGCGAGGGAGGGAAGGAAGGAAGGAAGGAAGGAAGAAAAGGAAGGAAGGAAGGAAGGAGGGAGGGAAGGATGAAAGGAAAACATACTGAAAAGAGAAGAGGAGTGAGATGATATAGGCATAAAATGAGCTTTTTAAAGAAAAGGATCAAAAAAGTAATATAATAATGTTAGACTCAGTTTCTTGAATTCTAAGCAAATCCTGTTATTTCCTAGTGATACAACTAGGTGATTATTTAACCGTTTCATGCTTACATCTTCTGCTCTCAGAATTATTTTGAGCATACAGATATATTAGCTATCAACCTTTGAGAGCTGTACCTTTAACATAATGAGTGTTAAGCAAGTGACACCAAGCTAATAGCAAAACTCTTTAGCCAGCATTGAATATGTTCAAATGCTGTAGAAATGTGATGTGCTTTGCTTATCTTACTTGTATTACCAGTTAAATCGTTTTCAATTCAAAAGTTTTGTATTGACTGCTCATTGTAATGCAATGAAACTGCAAGTTTCTGTCAGAAATAAAGCTTGTCAGATTGTAACTTAACTCTTTCTGAAATCATTGCTGTTCTACTAACCAATAAAACATTAATGAAGGACAGTAAATCTTTTGTATCTAAGTCTAGATAAAAATATTAACGATATCATCATTAATATATATTTTTATAGACTTTTTAACATGGTATATTGTAGTTTCACAGTCACATATACTCTATGTTCCTGATATTACCTCTAGAAATATCTCTTTCTCAACTTATATAATTTAGAAATTTTTTTGATTTCTATTTTCTCCAATAAGAGTGAATACATTTCTCATTTCTGACACATTATACATCGGCTGCAATAGAATCCATAATACATATTTTTGTTTCTTTGTTTTACTTGATATTGCGGATGCCTTTTCACAAGTTTTTTTTTCAGATTATAAGTTATTGTAGAGACATCACATTCGCATTTTCATTTTGCATAATAACTAAACTTTGCTTTACCCATAGTGCTGGTGCTCCACTAAGTTTGTTGAATAATTGAATGCCTAAATGGATACAAGATCATAAATATTGACTCTTATGCTAAGAATTAGAGCTGATTCTACTATATTTCAAATTAGATCAATTGCCAAATTTCCTAGATAGTCTATGAGTATGACCTTTAGAATCTCTGGCAGTAGTGATAAAGATTAAGTAAACAAGATAATGGAAATCAAGATAAGGGGAATGATTAGAAACATGATGAAGAAATGGAAAATTTAGCAATGTTAGAGGAAATAACTATGATATAAAGTTTGCTAAAATAACCTGTCCTGTGTGTATGAATTTGGATTATAGCATAAACATTATTCAGTAATTAAAAACAATTGCTAATTTAAAACTGGCAATAAAAAGTAATTTATTATAAATAATTAAAAGACTTTCCCTATCATAGTTATTTACATTATAATGAGACAATTATTTTTTTACTACATAGATTTATTGAACCTCAATGGCAAGCAAACAGAAAGGACAATGAATATTATGGTCATAATGAAACTAGGATGATGAATTTCCCTTTTGTAATTTTTACAATATATTTTGTAAATTATTCAAATTTTTATACAGCCATAATAATATTAATAGTTGACAATTACATGTTAATAGCATTAATAAAAAGTCATATATAAAGTGCAATAGTGAAACATCAGAATATAATGGTTAAGATATGGACTCTCGAGTTAAATTTTGTATAGTTTTATAACTTAGTTGTGCGATTTATTGCTCTATAACTTGGGAAGTAACTTATCAATCTGCTTTAGTTTTTTCATGTACAAAATGGGAATTATAATTATAGCTCCCTGATGAGACATCAAAAATCTACTGTATCACGCATAGTTTTTATGACAATGTTTGCCATTAATCAACATCCAATAAGTAGCAAATATTATAATAAAAATAATTATTTAAAACTCATCTACTCTAGAGCAATTTAAAAAAGGAAATATACAGATATCTAGTTTCAAGATGATAATAAAAAGTTATACATTTATGCCTCCATTTTCAATAAATCATAATATGAAACCAAAAAACAAATACATAAAATAAAAAGGAACAAACAGAAAAAAGATACTTCAAAAAAACCAGACACTTTCAGGAACATTATGTATTAAAAACAACAGATTCATATTAAATAAAAAAAATAATTTCTTAACACTCAACAAAGAAAAAAGGAAATAAAAAAATGTGTGTCTTATAATTCAGCAAAGATGTCTCATAGGACAACAAAATAAAATATCTTGGACCCAGAGCATAATGCACCAGTAGCATTAGTGAATCATAATTTATGTAGTGACTAGTACATTAAAATTTTCTTTTAGACTATTCATTAAAATTTTCTTTTAGACTATCCTACACATAGGCTGTCACGGTAATAAGTGCCAAGTTCCCACTTTGCTTACCATATATTGATCAATAATTTTAATATTAATCACATGTAAAGAACCAGAGATAGAAGAAAGTCTACACCTAAGTGATTTTTTTCCATCACAAATATGGCACATATCATTTATAAAGAACTGAAGTTAATTTCCATGATAAGATCTATTTTTCTGCTGTATCTCCTTTTCTAGATTTTACTGGAAACCAGGTTCTGACTAGATACAAGCATCACAACAATGTCTTTACACTCTAAAAAAGATAAAATAATAAGTGAGTCAAGAAGCATTCTGTAAAGAATGGTCAAAAGGATCAAACAATTCACATAATACATATATACAAAGTTATTATTAAAGATTATGCTAAATGTGTCTGGATCTTTGCTTCTTCGTCAATTCCAAATACATGCATAAAGCTGTCCATCTGTGAACACTGCCAGAAACTTCTACCTGATCCTTTATTGTCATTGTTCTCATGGCAAGAATCTTTTTATATATGTCTGTAAAAATGTATCCTATTCAGTGAGAGTACTGAGTAGGGTGGGGGAGGGTGAGGGCTGTGAGGGGAGACAGAAAAAGGTTTGAAGAGAGGCCAGGCTTGCCAGAAAAATGAAATCTGTGTCTACACAATTGTTGATGGAATCACAGCTATTATTTATATATATAGTGTTACCCTATCTTAGATAAACTGGAAAGATTTTTGCTATCCAATGGACATAATATGATCTTTCAATAGATATTGTTAAAAAAAAGAGGAAAAAATTTTCTAACCTGCATGTATGTGCTGACTTCATGTGTATAAACTAATATAACAGAGAATTATTTTTACACTTGTAACTTTGTGTAAATTTTGATTTTCTATATTAAATGTATGCATATACTGTGAAATAATACCGTATATATCAATTTAAAAATTTTACATTAGAGGATTTAGTTTCTTGCTTATTCATCTACCTAATTTACATTATATCTGTTCCATCACTGCTCAGAGGAAATAGAATGTAACTAAAATATTATTTTTTAATATATTTGTCTGTTGATGGGAATGAAGGACTAATTTTAGAGCAATTTTAGCAAGCTTAGATATTTATTTTTAACCTTTATTGAAAATAAAACAAGTAACATGTTAACATCAATTCCATCTTCAAATTTTCACCTATAGCAAGTTCCAACAATGTTTCTTTATAGTCAAATTTGCACTATATTTTGAAAAACAAGAGAAATACATATTGGATTAATAAACTTTCTAGGCATGGCTTATTTTTTTTTAACCTTTACATTTTTTATTTTAAAATTATGGAGTACAATTCAGGGTTAGGTATACAGATATTCATTATGCCGGTGCCCTTGTTGATGAGGTGTGTCCCCCTTCCCCAGGCAGTTTTCCACTGCTGCCAATACCCCCTCCCCACCCCCCCCCCTACCCCTGCAGTTACTCGCTACTGTCAATACTCTTCTTATAGTATTAGGACACTTGTTCAAGGTCCACTTATGAGTGAGAATATGTGATACTCAATTCTTTGTTTCTTTGAAAGATCACTCAGTATTATAGAATTTAATTCTATCCAGGTTGCTGCGAAGTTCAAGATTTTGTTCTTCTTCATGGCTGCATAGTATTCCATTGTGTATATGTACCACATTTTTTTATCCAGTCCTCTTCTGATGGGCAGCACGGTTGGTTCCATGTTCTTGCTATTGTGAACAATGCTGCGATAAACAATGCTGCGATACATGTGCAGGTATCTTTTTTATGGAGTGATTTGAGTTCTTCCAGGTATATTCCCAGTAGGGGGATTGCCGGGTCATATGGAAGGTTGATTTTTAGAACTTTTAAGGAATCGCCATACTGTTTTCCACAGCGGCTATACTAGTTTACACTCCCACCAACAGTGTAGAAGTGTTCCCTTGTCGCCACATCCTCTCTAGCATCTGTTATTTTTTTGAATATTGATGATGATCATTCTGACTGGAGTTAGGTGGTATCTCAGTGTTAGTTTTAATTTGCATCTCCTTGATGAGTAGTGAGGCTGAACACTTTTTCATGTATCTGTTGGCTGCTCACATGTCTGTAGATTCTTATGTACCTAATCTTGACTTCTACCCCACATCATTATAATAAAGTTAAAAAATAAAAATAAAAAAGAAATATTATTTCCAGTT
>CAUYQG010058638.1:0-20596 GCA_963574415.1 Tarsius wallacei | reverse complement strand
CCCAGAGTGGAGTGCAGTGGCCGCTCCTGGCCACTGCAGCCTCGACCTGCTGGGCTCCAGGGATCCTTCCACCTCAGCCTTCCAAGTAGCCGGAATTACAGGCATGCGCTACCATGCCCGGCTGATTTTTTGATTTATTGTAGAGATGAGGTCTCGCCAAGTTGCCCAGGCAGGTCTCGAACCCACAGGCTCAGGCAGTCCACTCACCTCATCCTCCCAAAGCGCAGGATTACAGGCTGAGCCACCGAGCCCGGCTAATATTTTCAAGTTACATCTTATAGATGTGTTGAGATTGTGGTAGATTGTTGCTGTTGGCCAGTGTGTTCTTGTATTTTTTTAATTTAGGCATCCATTCCTCTGCTTTCTAATAGTTGGTCTTTTTGTGTTTGAGTGCCTTCAGCTCATTTGGTCTTCTTTTGTTGTTCCAAACATTGCCCTTGATCATTATTTTCATGTTTAGACAAAAAAGGGATAAAGAAATTACAGCATTTCCTGGACTTAGATGTCTTTAATTTTTTTTTTCTATTTGGGGTCACTCTGTTGCCCAGACTGGAGGGCAGTGGCACGCTTACGGCCATTGCAGCCTTGACCTGCTGGGCTCAGGTGATCCTTCCACCTTGGCCTTCCAAGTAACTGGAACTCTAGGCATGCCACCATGCCCAGCTAATATTTCTTGATTTATTGTAGAGAAGTTGCCCAGGCTGGTCTCGAATCCATGGGCTCAGGCAATCCTCTTACCTCAGCCTCCTCCCAAAGTGCTGGGGTTATAGGCGTGAGCCACCGCACCCAGTTATTAATTTTTTTTAAAAGAATGGTGCTTACTGACTTTATGCCATAGACTGAACTTAAGAGAAACTTAATTTAGAAATTTTAATGACAGTATATTAATACTGGTTTTGTTTATCTTATTTTAAATTTTTGATGATTAGACATTTGGCTGCGTTATTGGTAAAACGAAGCCATACCATCTTAAATTTTTTTTAAAAATTCCTAGTAAAGAAACAAGTTATTTTCAGACTAAATTTGCCCGTATCTGTTTTGTACAAGTCATGGAAGGGTTAAGTAGATATTTGTTGGAAATAATTAGTTCATAAAGAATTGTGGAAACTGCGTATTTTGCCAAGAGCAAAACTTCTTTCTAAAGAAGGCTTTTTCAGAATTCAAGAATAGGTGAAAATGGATGCTGAGTTGAGGGAATAAGGAGATTTAAAAACTTTTTTTTAAAGAGTGCTTATTCTGTTGAGAGATTTTTCAAGTGGGAAAGGGTCAGCGCATTTTAGTAAGTATTGTGTATGGTTTAGGAAGAACAAAAGATTTAAGAACTAATGAGGGCCTCTGAAGTGGTCTAGAAGTTCAGCGAATAACAAGAATGTTGAACTCTGCCTAGTCTAGGTTCTTAAGCCATGGGGGCATGTGATTACAGCTGTTTCATTTTGTAAGACATCTGCTTTTGCTCATGTAATAAAAATGTTCATATGGAGGGGGATGTATATATACTTCCATGAACCCTAGCCAAGATGATTGTCTTGCACGTGTTCATTAGATAATTATGCCTATGTTCCAGGAATTGGACTAGTGTTTCCTATGTTTTCTAGTGGAATGTATTATTTACTTGAAATGTCCCTTAAAAAAATTGGATAAAAGTAACTGGAAGCAATTGACTCTGTATTGCTTGTGTGTTCTAAAATTAAGGTTATATGACCTATTGTTTTCTGTTTTGGCATAGGAACTTAGTGATTTGGCCCGTGACCCTCCAGCACAGTGTTCTGCAGGTCCAGTTGGGGATGATAGTAAGTAACTTTCAAGTAGATTTTTCAGCCTAACTTCAGAAAAGTTTGTGTCTTTCTAGATAATAACCAAAAATTTTTTTTTTCCTAGTGTTTCACTGGCAAGCCACAATTATGGGGCCTGTAAGTATTAATAATTTTTATATTTAGTTTTAAGTGAAACCCCAGCATTAATATGATAGTAATTTTTAACTTAATTTGTAGGTTTATCTTATTGTGTAGTTATTCTCTTTTGGATATGCCATCACTGTACTGCTGTGTCTGTCCCTGTGTTCAGGTTGAAGAAGATAGCATCTCTGTGACCTGTCAAATATCTCTTTACCTCAATTCAGTTTTTCTTCATAGCAATGTGTAAAAGCATTGTCATGGAACTTCCTGTTATTTATAGAGACAGTAAAATTGACTGACTCTGATCCTACCAAGTTATATTACTCAAAAATCTGACCCTATTTACTGTAACTGCCAAGAATCTAGCTTAATTATTTTGACATTCAATTTTATTATTTATTTGTTTGAGTCAGAGTCTTGCTCTGTCGTCCAGGCAGGACTCAGGCCATCCTTCTGCTTCTGTCTTCCAAATAGCTGGAACTACAGGCATGTGCCACCACAAACTAGTAACTTAGTGTTTTGTTTTTTTAATAATTGTAGAGATGAAGTCTCGCCATGTTGCCCAGACTGATCTTGAACCCCTGGGTTTAAGCAATCCTTTCTCGTTCACCTCTCAAATTGCTGGAATTATAGGCGTGAGCCACTGTGCCCAGCTGATAATTAATTCTTTATAGAACTTTAGTTTTATGGAAAACCTGAATTTTTTTTGGCAGAAAGTGGTGTTTTGAGTAGAGCAAAATTCCTTTTTATCCTGGGTAGATAATAAACTATATGCTGGATAATTGAATATTCAGAATTATGGAAACTAAGAATTTCAAAGAATTAGGGCACACTAAAACATCCTGGAATAAGACTGACTTGCATAAATAATGAACTTTTTTTTTAAACTTGGAAGGTACTTCAGGATTTCTTTTCTAAGTTACATGTGTATCTTACTGAAAATTCTGTTTCCCTTTTTGGTGGTTTTGTTTCAACATGAATGGCAGTAGTCATTAAGTAGATGTTTATAATTCTGAAGGGAAAAAATGCCCTTGGAAGTGTCAGCCAGTGAATAGGTTAGATCAGTAAGTATTTATACTGGAATTCTGGTGTTAATAACTTCAGTTATTTTTCTATTTCAAATGTGAGCACCTGCTATGTGCCAGGCAATAAGGATACAGGGGAACATAATAGACATCCCTCTCAGTCTTTAGGGAACTTAAACTCTGCTGGAGGAGACAGGTAATTAAAACAAGTGTTAAAGTATGATAAGATGAAAAATAAATGATTAATGAGTAAAGTGCTGTATAGGAGAAATTTATGGAAAATCATAACAGGGATATTGAATTAAAGTGTTAACCTAAAGGTAGAGAGACTGATTCAAATTAAGACAAATGGGGGGAGAGTATAAAGATTAAGTATAAAACTTTGAAATATTGGTTATCTTAACTGCAAAGCCAGGATTGTGCAAAATTGTATCTTGGATTATTTTTACTGTTTTATCTTTTACTTTAAAAGGCTTCCTTCTAATTTGGCAGCAAAATAATTTTTTTTCAAGCAGCCTTCCTGCCTCAGCCTCCCAAAGTGTTGAGTTTATAGGTGTGAGTCACTGCATACCTGTCCTTGACAGTTCCATTATAAATATTATTTGTCAATACTAAGAAAGCACAGAAGGGCTGGTAATTAAGACTTCTAATTGGGTGGTGTGCAGAATACACCATTTCCTTAAAACCAGTCTGTTTTTCTACTTGACTTTTGAGACTTCACTGTTTTGAGCAGTACACTGTTTTTCCCCCAAAAGGTGTAAGGAACATACCTACAGTAAAGCAAAAGGAAGCATGAATTAGGAGCATATGCTAGTAATTTTGTAGAGAATAGTGTCGCTTATCCTGACGGTTTTTAGCAGTTTATTCAGTTTGCTTTTATTTTCAGAAAATACTGTTTTATTTACTTTGTATATTTTAGATTATGGCTATTCCTTGCAAAAAAAGTTTTAAAAAGTAGTCTTTTAATATATAGTAATTAGTAGTTTCCTGCTTTCAAAAGCAAACATTTGAGAGCTAAATATTAACCTGATTAATTACAACTGCATGGTTTTGCTTTGGCTGCAGTATTCACTGAAATGCGTTTTCAGCTGAAAAGGTTAATTCTTACTGTTCATTGGATAATTTCAGGAAGGAGTCAAAGGTTATAAAAATGCACCCAAAGTACATGTTTTATTGTCTTCTACATACGTAAGCACATAAATAAGATGCCAGCTTTAAATAGTTAACTACATACTTAATATGTGGTGTTTCTATGAAACAACTTATGTTCTTTTGGCTTCTCAATGCATCTTGTGATGACATCACTGTGATAAAACAAATATTAGCTTATTTTGTGAGTATGATTACTCTATGTGGCATGAGGTGGGATGCAAAAAAAAAGCCATGAATTGCAGATTTACTGGGAGAACTGGGTAATAACAAAGATGCTTTTGCTTTGGAGTACTTCTATTTTGGGGGGTTGAAGTCTTACTCCATCGCCCAGGCTGGATTGCAGTGGCACACTCACGGCCACCCCATTGTCAACCTGCTGGGCTCTAGCGATCCTTCTGCCTCAACCTTCCAAGTAGCCAGAATTACAGGCGCATACTACCACACCCGGCTAATTTTTTTTACTTACTGTAGAGATGAGGTCTCGCCAAGTTACCCAAACTGGTCTCGAACCTGTGGGCTCAGGCAATCCACTCACTTTCGCCTCCCAAAGTGCTGGAATTACAGGCTGAGCCACTGAGCCCTGTCACTTTGGAGTACTTCTTGGGCAATTGAAGGGATGCCGGTTCCACAAAAGTACAAATTCCTGACTTTCTAAGGAATGTAGCCTCCAATTTTCAATAAAGACTAACCATTTAATTGTAGTGTATTTTAGTCTGGGAATGCTCTTGATCATTAGTTATATGACAAAATTGATGATAATCATAGCTGCTGGCTTATTTCTGAAGGTAAACTACCTAGGGAGCACAAATATTGATGAAAAGCTGAGTCTTTGAAATAATTGATAGAGCATTGCTAGTTAAGTAGTTTTTAACATTTGGTGCTTTTTTGTATCCTAAGGATAGTTTTCATTAAAAATTGACAAAATGAAAATAAACCCACTCCCTTACCTGTTGCTTCTGATATTTACTTGCCTAATTTTTCTTTACTTGGAAATGAGCGTTGACAGAAAAAGATACAGATCTGGTGAACCACACTAACTTTTACCTAACTTATGACATAGCTGTAGAAGAGAGTACCCTATATTATTTTATTGGTTCATAAGGGTTATTTTTACAACTGCATCAAGTAGTATGTCATTTCCTCAAAGGCTAATGATACGTGAAAACTTTTTTCCCTCTTTACAAGGAGCTGTCTGTGCACCCTCTACAAGGAGCTGTGCATGCACCTCTTAGAAGAGGGAAATAAATGTCACAAATGTGAATGAGTAATTGTAACTATATACATAAAGATATGAAAGAAAGGCAATCAACAGAATGGACTAAGGGGAGGGTCTATATTATAAGAAACAATATTTCCAGTAAGGAAAAAAAGTAGAAAAGGGGGAAGTATGAAACTTGAGTCATCCCTGTAACACTTATTTTATGTGCAGTAGAGAACACATTCAGAGAAGAGGTAAAAGATGAACGAACTAGATTGTTGGGAACCCATATCATAAAACACCCTGTGTGCTTAGATTTTGAATTGTATCTTAAAAGCTGTCGTAGATTTCAAGCAGTGGAGTAACAATTATCTTTAAAAGTCCACTTCAGCATTGGGATGGGGGAATATCAGTAGTAAACAGTTGCCATAATCTAGGCAAAAATAGTAAATTTGAACTAAGAGTAGTAACAGTGGGCATAAAAGAGGATAATTCAAGAAACAGAACACACACAAACATAAATTTTTTTTTAAAGTGTGTTTCTTTCAAGTTTTCCATTCAAAAACAGTGAAAAACCTATGCCTCATTTGAAATTTGTTAAGCTTTTTGATCATTCAGTTGAGAAGTGGTTTTCATGAATCACGAGTGCATCCTTTCACTTTGTCTTCCAACAACAGACTAGGAAGGAAGAAAGCAAGACTGCATTATCTGCTCATGTAGAAAAACATGAGGTGGAAGACGTCAAATTACTATTGCACAACATTTATCAATGAACTTTGAGTGCATGTTGGTGACTGTTTCACATGTCACCACGTTAGAAAAATATAAGATATAAAAGTTTGATTTTTTTTTGTCTTAAGTACCTGAATGTCCAAAATTCCATTATAAGCTAAGTATCTTTGCAATAAAATGATTGATTACAACACTGCCATTTAATGTGAGGTGATTAGTTTTTTCCTAGTTAGTAAAAAAAAAAAAGTGCAATCAAGTTGCTGGTAGGTAATCCACAAGATGTCTCCAAGTGAAAAGGGTTAAGATTTGGTGACTATCTTGACTCTAAGGAGAAGAGAAAATAAGAATCAACTATGAGTATCCTGTTTTTGATTTAATTGTTAAACAGGAAAAAAGGTATTGAGACCAGGAGTTTGGATTTTGAGTAAGATACCTGAGTTGGCATTTGAGTATATATGCTCTGGAGCAATAAAGTTGCATCAGAGAAAAATTGAGTTTGCAAAATATATGAAGGGTAGGAATTAGAAGCATTTAGAATGCCAACAGTATGTGGTTGCCAGAGAAGAATTATGCTGAGAGGGAGCAGCTTGGACTGATCAGAACTAAAGAAGGATAGGTTTCTAAAGAAGACATCTAGTAAATTTTGGATTTCTAAGATTGGGGTTTATTTGCTGGTCACAGTATTTTTCCTTTCTGTTTGGGAGTTTTGGTTCTGTCTTTTTTTCCTTTGGCAGCCAATCTATAAGTATTTGATATATGGGGCCTCAATTTTAAAGATAGCCTTGTTTTGTTAGCCTCCGGACCTGTAGTTTTTCCTCTTTGGTACACTGAAATTTTAGTGTAAAATTGTAACCTTGAAATAGTTTGCCTCTTAAGAAAACTTTCTTTGAACAAATGAAATGAAATTTGGCTTTGCCTAAATCTCATCAGTGGATTGCCTTTATTTAGAAGCAGTCAGACATAGCATTTGATTGTATGAAACTTAGAATGAAAGCTTAAACAGAACTTCTAGAATTGGGTTTTTAAAACTTTAATGTTTGGGATTACCCTTAAATTGGTGATTTTTATATAGTAAGAACATGTCTCAACAGATCATATAAAAGTATATTCTGGCCAGGCTCGGTGCTCAGCCTGTAATCCCAGCACTTTGGGAGGCCGAGGCGAGTGGATTGTCTGAGCCCATGGATTCGAGACCCGCCTGGGCAACTTGGCAAGACCTTGCCTCTACAATAAGTCAAAAATTAGCTGGGCATGATAGCATGCGCCTGTAGTTGTAGCTACTTAGAGGGCTGAGGTGGAAGAATCACCGGAGCCCAGCAGGTCAAGGCTGTGGTGGCCAGGAGCATGCCACTGCAATCCAGCCTGGGCGACAGAGTGAGACTCCAACTCAAAAAAAAAAAGCATATGCTATTTGAAGTATCTTTTCTCAGTTAATATAGCTATATCATATAATTAAAATGTTAATCTAACAAACTCAGTCAATGCTGGTGCCTTGTTTTTATTTGCTTTTTCCGCAGTTTTATATTTTGTAGAAAATATGAAAGGGAGGGACTTGGGAATTGGAAGAACTCAATTTAAATAGTAGCTCTTGGCCGGGCGCGGTGGCTCAGCCTGTAATCCCAGCACTTTGGGAGGCCGAGGTGAGTGGATTGCCTGAGCCCGCGCCACGGGTTCAAGACAAGTCCGGGCAACTTGGTGAGCCCTTGTCTCTACAGTAAATGAGAAAAAAAAATTAGCTGGGCGTTGTAGCACATGCCTGTAGTTCCAGCTACTTGGAAGGCTGAGGTGGAAGGATCGCAGGAGCCCAGCAGGTCGATGCTGGGGTGGCCGTGAGCGTGCCACTGCACTCTAGCCTGGGCAACAGAGTGAGACTCCAACTCAAAAAACAAACAAAAAATAATAATAATAATAAACAGTAGCTCTTACATTTGCTAGTTGTGTGTTTCTTTGAACCTGATTCATTAATAAATTAACCTTTCTTCTTTGAACTTCATGCATGCCTTATTCATTTTTCATAATACCTGTAACATTCCATTGTATTTGCTTTATATGTCTCTCTACCATAGTGTAAGGTCATCAAGATAAAATCGTTCTGAGTCTCTTATACATAT
This sequence comes from Tarsius wallacei, assembly GCA_963574415.1. Lineage (NCBI taxonomy): Eukaryota > Metazoa > Chordata > Mammalia > Primates > Tarsiidae > Tarsius > Tarsius wallacei. The sequence continues at coordinate 12,483 of CAUYQG010058638.1, read as the reverse complement.
ATAGTATATAGTAGGGAGTTAGATTAATTGAACTAATGTTTATTTATTTTACAGAATGGTGTGGATTAGATGAGCTTATTAAAGGTAGTTATATGTTATGTGGGATAGTAAACATTTTTATTTGCCCAATGGGCAGAATGGTCTGTTGAGATGTAAAACTATTTGATATATCTGGCTGTTAGAAGAAATATTCTATACAAGTAAAATTTTATTTTTATAGTTTGATACTGGATTCTGTATGTAGACCTTATTGCAAAGCATACTTTATCCTTTATGAGAATTGGGATCTCCAACACAGTGTTTCTGTAATTTTTTTCTAAAATTTGTCAATGACCTGTGTAAAATTGAATCTAAGTAAGTTAAGGTGTATTACTATATAGTAAGTTTGTGTTTTTTCATTATTACAAAGTGAATTTTCTTGAGATAACTTAGATTCTTTATTGCAGTGTAAATAGGTAATTTTAGTTAATTATTAGAGAAATGCTTAGAAAATAAAAATGTTATGTAGATTATTGAGCAGTGATATTCTAAATTTCAGAGTTAAGCATGTTTTTCTTTTTACAGAATGACAGCCCATATCAAGGCGGTGTATTCTTTTTGACAATTCATTTTCCTACAGACTACCCCTTCAAACCACCTAAGGTAATCTCTTAGAGTAGATTTGTGCTTTATTTCAAAGGAATAGAGTATTTCTAGAAATTAGGATTCTGCCTAAATGATGCTGGAATTATATTTATTGAATTGAGTCACTGATTCTTCTGGTCAAAAGAGCTAGACCTCAATTTGAACTTTGTAAATGGGGATAAGGTTTGCCTTGTTCTTAATATTGTATGGCTCAAATATACCATGCAGAAGCCCCCCTTTTTTTAAAAACCATTATTATTACACAGATTTCTACTGTTGACTTTATTTTTATTGTCTTGTAATAGTAGGCATCAAGTGTTTAACCGCAGTATGTATTTGCACATTGCTACGACTTACACTGCGGCAACACTATTTGTGTTGCAGTTTAGATGGATTATAATCATTTTTGGTTGGTATTCAACACTGAGGTACCTGATTTATAGGTATTAAAAGCATGTGGTTCTTGACTTTTCAGAGTTATGAACGTAAATTCAATCTGTATGAATAACCATAGATTATATACATAGGACATTGATTTGCACTGTAACTATTTTCAGTCATGCCACAGGTGGAATGTGATGGTTCCTTTGGATGAAACACTTATGATTTAAGTTTAAGTCTTGTGTATGGTAGAAATGCAGACTTAAATACATACTTGTGTAACTGAATGAAACTTCAGAAGTTTTGTTTTGGTTTTTGGTTTTTTTTTTAGTTGGGGTCTCACTCTGTTATCGCAGGCTAGAGTGCAGTGGCACGCTCAAAGCTCATCATAGCCTCGACCTCTTGGGCACAGGTGATCCCTCTGCCTCAGCCTCCCAAGTAGCTGGGGCTACAGATGCACACCAACATACCTGGCTAATTTTTTGTTTTGTTGTGGTAAGGTCTTGCTGTGTTGCCCAGGCTGATCGCAGGCTCACACAATCCTCTCACCTCAACTTTCCAAAATGTTGGGATTACAGGCGTGAGCCACTGCACCCGGCCCAAAACAACAAACTTTTTTTTTTTAGTTGAGTCTCACTCTTTGCCCAGGCTGGAATGTGGTAGACGCTCATGGCCACCACAGCCTCAACCTGCTGGGCTCCAACGATCCTTCTGCCTCAGCCTTCCGAGTAACTGGAACTATAAGCACATGCTACGACGCCTGGCTTATTTTTTGATTTATTGTAGAGACAGTCTTACCAAGCTGCCCAGGCTGGTCTCAAACCCCCGGGCTCAGGCAATCCACTTGCCTCAGCCTCCCAAAGTACTGGAATTACAGGCTGAACCACCATGCCTGGCCCAACCTTATTTTTTAATGAATGTGTTGAATATTCTTCAATTATCCTTTGATATTCATGTTATAGTAGGGCTAGAGAAACTTTGAGGACTTTCTACCATGTCATCAATAATGAAATGTTTGCCCCAAAATTATATTTTTATTTTAATTAAAGAGAAAGGTGCCCATGAGGGTAGGTGGTCAGAATGTAAAAACAAGTTTTTGTAGTGTTTGGTACTTTTATATATACCTAGTAGATTTTAATGATTTTATTTTTTAAAACTGAAAAACTTTAAGAGTCTACTTACTTAAGCTTTGGATGCTTGTTTTTATTTGAATAAAATACCTGAACATTTTTTGTTTATTTTAGGTTGCATTTACAACAAGAATTTATCATCCAAATATTAACAGTAATGGCAGCATTTGTCTCGATATTCTAAGATCACAGTGGTCTCCTGCTTTAACTATTTCTAAAGGTAAAATACTTGTAATAGTCTTGAGCTGTTTTGATTTTCTAATAGTTAAGGGAGTTTCATTTTTGGATCTATTTTATCTGAATCTTTTTGTAAGCCATCTCTCTGGAAAGAGGTAGGTAAGGAATAAAGTTATTTATATCATTTTTGCTCTTCAAGCAGTATTGATTGCAGAGTTTTTCTGGGAAGAAGTTTAAAATTCAAATTGGGGTGTTGAGGAGGCACTGTTTGCCTGACGAGTTGCCTTCATCTCATAATAGCAAAATTTATTTTAATAGAATTCTGTATTTTTTATCCCAGACCACTTGTTCATCTCATACTTTTTGCATTTTTAACAAAAATGGTATAATATACCTAAACATAATAGAGCTTTTGAATCCTGAAGTTTTCACTGTAGGAAAATTCTGATTTTGCTCTTGCATGTTAATTGTTTGGACAAATCTTTAGTCAGGTGTTATGTAACTGTAGTAGATTGTTTCTATATAATAGCAATCTAAAATTAAAGAATCTTGAAAAGATCTCTAAATCATTTCTTGTCTCCTACTTTTAATAGGAACCCATTATGTGACATCTCTTAGCAGATTGCCTAGTCTCTCTGCATGAATATCCCAGGTGGAGATGGAATTCTCTCCATCGCTTTCTTTTGGATTACTGGTGGCTTTTGTGTCACCTTTCACCCCACAAATTGAATTATACACAAAGCTCCTTAATAGAAAGTCTGCCTTTTAGTTATCAGTTTTAATATTGGCTTAATATTTCTTAGGTACATGTGACTAGGTTTTTAATGTTTCTAATTATGAGTATTTTGGATATTATAGAGTATATATCTAAGCATTCACATTTTCTAGTTCAAGGACCTTTTCCAAACTGTCCTTGAAATAACAGTATATTACCAAAAAATGTTTTATGATTTTATGCATTTGGTAAATACAGCTGAAACACAGGTGTTTTGTGTTTTTTTTAAAGGCAAGTCATCATATAAAGCCTTTCATATGCTTATACACTGCATTTTAATCTGGGGGGGGGCTATGTGGTAGTATTTCCCAAACTTTGGTTTAACTAGAATAACTTGTGGGGGAGAAAGAAAGAAAAACAATTTGGGCACATGTTCCCATTCTTCCAAGTGTTTTTAAAATTTTAGACCTGTTTTTCACCCTCTTGTATACTTTCTAATTTATTTTCAAGTCATGCTGTCATACCTAAAAACCGGATTCCAAGTTTTTATATTTGCTCCCCCATATTTGGGTTTGAAATTATATTTGCTGCAGTCAACAGATATTTATGTGAGTTTGGCAGTATTTTTATAGCTAGTGGGCACTGAATTTAATGCCACAAAGCTCTAATTTTGTCTTTTGTCACCAACAGCTTAACTTCTATCAAGTTAAATTTCTGTAAAACTGTATTATTGAGGTTAAGATGAACTAATAAAAGTCTTTTGAGGATTGAGGTTTATAATTGTTTTTAAATACTCTTGACACGTATCTAAACTCTGATACTGGGTAACAGACATTATTTTCTTGCAGTTCTTTTATCCATTTGTTCACTGCTATGTGATCCAAACCCAGATGACCCCCTAGTGCCAGAGATTGCACGGATCTATAAAACAGACAGAGATAAGTAAGTATTTTCTTAATGTTATTAAAAAGTGGTTTTACTTAATGAGGTAGACTTAGTTATGGCAATGCCAAGAAAACTTGATATTTATTCTTGGCAAGATAATGTGCAGAAAGCTAATGATTGAAATGTGGTTGTTGAAAACTACTGGGCTTTAGCTTATCTGCCAGTGAGTAGCCCCTTTAAAATGTTTTTCCTAACATGTTACATTTTATCACATTATTCCCAGGTGTTGGGGAAGAGAGCAAATATCTCTTCACTCCAAGTATGTTTCTCCAAAAAATACTAGTACTGTTGTAAAGCTTTGGTCTGAGTTTCTGAAATTATTGAATTATCTTTGTATTTGACTTAACATTATAACTTTTGTATGTTATAATTAATGCCAAGTATACTTGTTCAATTAGGTACAATAGGTTAGCAAGAGAGTGGACAGAGAAATACGCTATGTTGTAGGGTAAGAGGATCTGCACTCTATGGTGCACTTACATGGTACTGCCAGCACTTGAGTGCTGCATGCTTTAAGGCACTGTATTAACTAACAAAAGGTAACAGATGTGGCAGTTTTCTGAAAACTGTACATTTAACTGCTTGATCTCTGTTTAGTGTGAAAGTCTATACCTGGTAATTATTATTGCTTGAAAGTTATTGCATGGCAAAGCAGTTATATAGCACTAGTGAAAAATGGGAATTTACATAATATTTCTTTCAAGCTACCATGATGTTTAAATTTTAGCTTGAGACTTTGTACCAATACCATATGGAATGTGGTGATTTACTTCAAATTTGGCCAGGGTAGTAATGTAAGGGAACACACTTAAACCTAAGCATTTAAACTAAAATGTTCATTACTGACAAGCATGCGTTAGTGCCAGCTATACTTTGTGTCTCCTTGTATGCTAATATTAAAGTGCTGGCTTTTTGAGAGGGTATCCTTAACTGAGATAACCATGAATAGTTAGAAAGAGCTTTTTTATATGTTAGTAGAGAAGTAGTTGAACCATGTTTAGGTCTTGGTCTTGAAATAAGGCTAGTTGGTATTTTTAAAGTTCAAACTGCCAATAAAATACAGAAGTTATCTTCTGCCTTTTGTATGTTAATTTCTTAAGATTATCACTGTTTTTGTTGGAGTAAGTAGCCTATGGCATGAGTGTAATCTAGGGGGAGATTGATAGTATTTATCAATATGAGTAGTCTTCTTAGTAATAACCTTGCTTGTGTGTGAATTACCTGTTGATCTGGTTGTGCTGGTTGTACTCCTAGGGATTCCCTTTTTCCAGGTCTCATTTACCACACTTTTAAAATAACATATGTGGTTCTGATTAACAAAGCCACTCACACCCCTTCTTTAAAATTACTGCTTCTTAGCATCCTACCCAGTGTCTTCATTCTCTTCTGCCTCAGTCTCAAAGGCATTTTCTCTTCTGATAATACCCAGGACCAAGCAATTTCTCAAAGCTTAGGATTTTGGTAAAAGGTTTTTGGTAAAATGATCGGTTCTGGCTTTGATAGAAAATTCTCTAGATGGTCAAAATGTATATGCTATCCTGACATATATTCATGATAAACTGTAAAAATTTTTTAATGTAAACATGTCAGAATGAATACTAGTTTTCGAGTTTCTAAATTTAGAGAATTAGCTCAGTGGTGGAGAGAAAAGGGCTTTTTTGTTGTTGTTGTTAATCTCCCAATTTCGGTGTCAAGTTTATGTTTATTATTGTTTAAATAACATCTTTCTTATTTACAGGTACAACAGAATATCTCGGGAATGGACTCAGAAGTATGCCATGTGATGCTACCTTAAAGTCAGAATAACCTGCATTATAGCTGGAATAAACTTTAAATTACTGTTCCTTTTTTGATTTTCTTATCCGGCTGCTCCCCTATCAGACCTCATCTTTTTTAATTTTATTTTTTGTTTACCTCCCTCCATTCATTCACATGCTCATCTGAGAAGACTTAAGTTCTTCCAGCTTTGGACAATAACTGCTTTTAGAAACTGTAAAGTAGTTACAAGAGAACAGTTGCCCAAGACTCAGAATTTTTTTAAAAAATGGAGCATGTGTATTATGTGGCCAATGTCTTCACTCTAACTTGGTTATGAGACTAAAACCATTCCTCACTGCTCTAACATGCTGAAGAAATCATCTGAGGGGGAGGGAGATGGATGCTCTGTTGTCACATCAAAGGAAACAGCATTATTCTAGCAGCATCCATTCTTGTTTAAGCCTTCCACTGTTAGAGATTTGAGGTTACATGATATACTTCATGCTCATAACTGATGTGGCTGGAGAATTGGTATTGAATTTATAGCATCAGCAGAACAGAAAATGTGATGTATTTTATGCATGTCAATAAAGGAATGACCTGTTCTTGTTCTACAGAGAATGGAAATTGGAAGTCAAACACCCTTTGTATTCCAAAATAGGGTCTCAAACATTTTGTAATTTTCATTTAAATTGTTAGGAGGCTTGGAGCTATTAGTTAATCTATCTTCCAATACACTGTTTAATATAGCACTGAATAAATGATGCAAGTTGTCAATGGATGAGTGATCAACTAATAGCTCTGCTAGTAATTGATTTATTTTTCTTCAATAAAGTTGCATAAACCAATGAGTTAGCTGCCTGGATTAATCAGTATGGGAAACAATCTTTTGTAAATGCAAAACTGTTTTTTGTATATACTGTTGGGATTTGCTTCATTGTTTGACATCAAATGATGATGTAAAGTTCAAAAGAGTGAAATATTTTGCCATGTTCAGTTAAAGTGCACAGTCTGTTACAGGTTGACACATTGCTTGACCTGGTTTATGCAGAATTAATAAGCTATTCAGATAGTGTAGCTTTAATGTGCTGCACGTGATACTGGCAGCCCTAGAGTTCATAGATGGACTTTCGGGACCCAGCAGTTTTGGAACATGTATATGGAGTGTAAGAAATTTATTTTCCAGGTGCAGCCCCTGTCTAACTAAAATTTCTTTTCACGTGTACACTTGACAGCTGAAAAAACCATTATATGGGAGTAATAATGGGTCAAAATTTACAAAATAAAGTACTGTTTTGGTGTGGGAGTTGTCATGAGGCTGTGTTGAAGTGACTTACCTATGTGGGATATTGAGTATCCATTGAGATGGATTTGTTCAGCCATTTACATTAATGAGCATTTAAGTGCAACAGATATTATTTCAGGTGACTTAACATGGATGAATAAAAGTCAATGCTATTGGATTATTTTTTGTTTGACAAGTGCTATCTGTGCCACTAATTTACCTTCTATGTATAGTAACAAGGGCATTACCATTCTTCACCCTTCTAATTCTGACCCTGTAGTTTTGATTTTCCTATTTTGATTCACCCATTGCTTTATTTCTTAAAGTTCTAGCACATCTGTGACTTCACTTCTACATTTTTGCACTGCTTACACTTATGTGCAATCTTATTCCTTGTCTGCCCACAGATGTGGAAAGCTAGAAATAAATGCTAAAGTTTAATTTTTATAAACATTTTAATTTGTAGTTTGGACATGATTTGTTGACTTAAGGTTCTCTAAACGAAGTGAAATGCATGCCTTCTGATGTTCTGACTTTGTTAATTTTGTAATAAGCATTTCATTGGGAAATATCTGACTATACAGTTTTTCCAACAGTGATCTTTTTCATTTTGTTTTTTGCTTAAATAATAACTCCTTCAGGGTAGATGACATGCTCTTTAAACATTTTATAATTTAAATTATGAATGAGAAATAACTGCTCCACAAGGTAAGAAATACTGCTCTTTGGCTCTATTTTCAAAATAATTACTTGAGACTCATATGCTCTCAAAATAATAACGGCTTTAGTAGGCATATCACTTCTTGAAAGCCAAACATGAATAGAACACATTTATGAAAACACGGTGGATCCCTAATTGGCTTTCACATAGACCTTTTTAGCCTTAGACAACCCTTAGGTATTTGCAAGATGACTTCCTAAAACCATTGTCATAGTAATTAGTGAAATGTGTCCAGTTCTCTTTATCCTTGACTTGATGCTTTATACATTTCATTTGTCGCTTCTAAGGGAATAAGCCATAGAGGCTTCTCCAGGTTTAAGAGAACAGTGTTTTAAAATACCTGGAAAACCAACAATTTTGAATGTATGGGCACTGGACGTGAGATCATCTACAATGAGACCTTCAAAAGAATCCAAGAGATTTCCTTTTCCCCACCCCATCTAGTAATTTGTTATTAGTGCCATGTGTAGGACTAAAGTCCTACAGTGAAGTGAAGATTCGCAAATTGATTTCGGCTATTTCTACATCTCAATGCATAAACCTATAATTGGGGTCCAGTTGACCTGTCGAAGATAAATTTACATTTTAAGTGACAATTTTTTTCTTGGGCAAGTTTGCAATGTGATAAACATTTTTTTTAACTGATTAGTTTGCTTTCTTGTGTGGGTGTACTCACATTTTAAAGTATGAACCACAGTTAACTAGTGGTCTCAGGGGTAGTGAAACACTCACTTTTTTTTTAATGGCTTAGTTGAAGAATACTTAAGGTACTGCTCATGCTGTTAGTGATGGGGGGGTGGGTAACTCAAACTAGCCATGTTTTGTGTTGGCATAACAAAACTGTTAAATGATTGTTGATTACACTTTTAAGTGAATTTGTCTTCTATTTTATGAGGAACCCAGTGCAAGTCACTAAATATTGTTTAATAGTGACATCTGCATAAGACTTGTAATAGCTAAAGTTAATTGAGCTTAAAGGAATTGTTATCATTAAAGTCTGTGTTTAAAGACACTTTGGTCTTACTCAGTATTTCTAGCTAACATGAAATTCACACAATACCGTGTGAGAGCTTGGTTTTGAGCTTCTTAGGACAGTTATTAAAAGAATTAGGATGATGGTTCTCAAAATGTAACTACTGAAGCCGGACTTGGTGGCTCAGTCTGTAATCCTGCGCTTTGGGAGGCCGAGGTGAGTGGATTGCCTGAGCCTGAGGGTTCGAGACCTCCCTGGGTAACTTAGCGAGACCTCATCTCTACAATAAATCAAAAATTAGCCGGGCGTGGTAGCGCGCGCCTGTAATTCCGGCTACTTGGAAGGCTGAGGCGGAAGGATCGCCGGAGCCCAGCAGGTTGAGGCTGCAGTGACCAGGAGCGGCCACTGCACTCCAGTCTGGGCGACAGTGAGACTCCAACTCAAAAAAAAAAAAAAAAAAGTAACTACTGAGATTAACAGTCTTAGCATCATTTGGGAAATTCTTTAAAATAGTTATCAGACCCAATCTTAGGCTTGAATCAAACTGGGGTGGAACCCAGTATCCTGTAATAAGAGCTTTCCAAGTGATGATGCATGGTAAAGATTGAATCATGTTTTGAAAGTCTCTGTCTAGCACTTGTAACCAACTACAACCAGTATCTTTTGACCCTGTGGGTTTTGTTTTGTTTTACAACTCTTGTCATTTGTGACTATAGAGAATGTCTCATCTGCCTAAGTGTTATTTCTGGTACTTGACAAACTCATAACACTTTGAGTTGTAAGTAATACTATGGGTTGGTTTCCACATTTACACTTGGAATATTGAGGTACATTAATGCCCTACAGTTAATTTGGGTAACAGCAGTACTGGGGTGTATAATTTAGCCAATGCTTAAGTTTTTAAAAGTAAGGTGAGGGAGCACATAACATCAATAAGGTTTACCTGATCCAAAACCAGGAGAAATGATCAATGTTAGGCCCATAGTCTTTCACCTGTACATGTACCTAATCCTGAATTGTTGCCCACATAAATCTTTAAATAAAAATAATCAGGTACAATGATCAACTTAAGTGTTTAGGTTAGCTAGTTTAAGAAAGATTTTTACCCAGGTTCCCTTCTGACCCTACGCTAGGCAACTCTTTTTGTCCCAAGTGAAAATGGTGCGTGTTACTGGTGTTTGAAGTGTTTCAAGATAGCTATTAAAACTTTTAGTTGTTTCGGAGTGATGGGAAAATGCATGGTTAAAGGCACTTGGGAGCAGTTTCAAAACATGATCACTGCCCACCCTTCAAAAAAAATGGAGACACCATGTTAATCAAAATTGAGACGACTAGAAAGACTAGAAAGATGGGAGATTGTAACTATGTGCCCTTTTTGACCTCATTTTTGGAGAATTTTGTATGATTAACTCAGATACACAAAATGTTTCTGATAATTGTTTTCTTACTTGGAATATGGTCCCACTGTAAATTATTCCCAAGCTGTACAGTTTCTGAATGGGATTTTTTAATTTTGAGAAGCCCTGTTAACTTTTTTTCTGTATTGTAGAAAATGCTTTTATGGAATAGTTTTCACTTTTACAGACTACTGACCCTCAATATAACTTCTTGATTCCTTGTTTATCATTAAATTTGAATAGTGTCAAGTAAGGCAGAACCATTAAGTACTTCCATGCCATACTGGCTTGGGAGCACAGTTAAACGTTTGCTGACTTTCCAACCATTTCTCCTGAGCTGCTATATAGCTACCAGATCATCCACATGACTATCTGGAAGACATTTTTTTAAATGTCTAAAGCTGGCTTTATATCTGCACAGACACACATTCCTACCTGTTAGTATCTTCTGTAAACGTATGAGTTACTTCAGTTGCACTGGCCCAGAACTTAAGCACTAACCTTGACTCCACACTCCACCTCCAATCAAATTTAACGCCAGTCCTCAGAGTCTGCCCATTCACCATATTGACTGCTGCCACTGTAGACTAAAGCTCTGTCATCTCTTATTTGGATTACTGCAATAGCCTCCTCGGTAGGTTTCCCTGTTGCTTCTTACCACACGCTTAACACAACCCTTTTAAGCCATGTTACATGATGTCATGGTTTTTCTCCGAGCCTCCTAATGGCAAACCAGAGTAAAAGCTAAAGTATCAAAAGTAATCTTTTGGCTGAAAGTGGCTTCCCTGCTGTTATTTCTGCTTCGTCCCTAATCACTCTTACTGGCCTCACGACCATCCCAGTGCCCTCAGTTGAGGCACACCCTGGACTCTGCTAAGACTTGAACACAGTGGCCTTTCTCCCGCATGGTATTCGGCTGTGTTCATCCCTTTGCTTAGGATCATCTTATCCCACATACATATGGCTACTGTTTTTCCAACCGTAGGTCTCTGTTAATCTCCAACTGTCAGACTGTTCAAATATCACCTTATCAAAGTGGTTTTTCTTGACCATTCCATATGCTATGTCAACAACAACACTATAGAGTGCATCATGGCATATTCAGTGTTATTTATCTTACAGATAAACTTACTGTCTCTATTTTGACCTCACCACAGCTCTACATCCTCTGAAGACATATTTATTTTGTCTGTTCTGTTCATTAAGGATTAGATGACCACTTGGCACACGGGTGATCAAATATTTAATACACAAATGACTTATAAGCCAATGGTAGTCTTTGCCAGAAGTACTCCTGGCTTTTCTATATTTCTAACTCCAAAAGAAGAAAAACTAATATATTATTTTAAAAGTTATTCATGGAATCTTCTTTACTCTCTGACCCCCATAAATAAAATAAATACTAGATAGTAAGTCAGTAGACATTTCAGTTTCTAACAATATTAGTGATTACCTGACCAATTCTGTGAAAAAGTAACTAAATCTGCTGGCGGAGAAACATTTTTAATTTTTATCTTTAATGTGTTTTTCTATTAAGAAATTAAAGAGTACTCTCGGGCCAAAGCCAAAATTAAAACAGTGAACCAAAAAAGGAAACAACATACTTAGAAGCCAGCTTTTATTTCGAGAACACTTGAAGTATTTCAAAATAACTTGACCTTTGATTTTCATGGCCCTGGCAAAGCCTAGGATGCACCCAAGAGTGGTGTCTTGGCCTATCTTGAATCTTGGTGCTTTGTGGTAGGAGAATATTCTGGTAATTTGTAATAATATTTTGACTTTGAAGATTTGCAGCCTTAAATATTACTACCTAGGTGGTCTCAGAAAACTCAGGCAGAGGATTTAGTTCTTAAAGTGGCTCCAAATTAGTAAAGCAACCAGCTGCTAGCAGAAACAAATACTCTTCAGGAATTTCTTAAAAGTTCACAGTTTAAAACCAGCAAGAAAAAGTACAAGGGAACATAGCACCATGAGAGGAAGCCATCAGTTTGCAAGAAATTCAAACATTAAAAATAAGTCATCAAAATTGGAAAAGAAGTAAAACTCTATTCACAGATGGCATGATCTTGTATATGGAAAATTCTAAAGAATTCATAAAACACTTAGAGCTAATAAATGAATTTAGCAAATTTGCGGGATACAAGACCACACAAAAATCAGTTGTATTTATTTATTTATTTTTAAAAGTGTATTTTTTGGGTTGGAGTCTCACTCTGCCACCCAGGCTGGAGTGAAATGGCACACTCACGGCCATCCCAACATCGACCAGAGCTCCGGTGATCCTTCCGCCTCAGTCTTCCAAGTAGCCAGAATTACAGGCACATGCTACCATGCCCGGCTAATTTTTTAATTTATTGTAAAGACAAGGTCTCACCAT
>CAUYQG010058637.1:0-37644 GCA_963574415.1 Tarsius wallacei | reverse complement strand
ATTATTTGCTGCATCCAGGAGACTCATCTCACTACAAAGGACCCAAAGTTAAAGGATGGAAAATGAGATTCCAGGCAAATGGATCACAAAAGAAGGCAGAAGCTGCGATGTTAATATCAGTCAAAACAACCTTTAAGCTATCAAAAATTTTAAAAGATGCAAAAGGACATGATACAATTATAAAAGATTTAATCCATCAACAAGAAATATCCATCCTAAACATATATGCAACCAACGCAGGAGCATCAGCATTTATAAAGCAACTAATAAGTAAACTAAAAAAACAGCCGGGCTCGGTGGCTCAGCCTGTAATCCCGTGCCTTTGGGAGGCTGAGGTGAGTGGATTGCCTGAGCCCGCGGGTTCGAGACCCGCCTGGGCAAGCAAGACCTCATCTCTACAATAAATAGAAAAATTAGCCGGGCGTGGTAGCGCGCGCCTGTAGTTCCAGCTACTTGGAAGGCTGAGGCAGAAGGATCACCGGAGCCCAGCAGGTCGAGGCTGCGGTGGCCGGGAGCGGCCACTGCACTCCAGTCTGGGCGACAGAGTGAGACTACAACTCAAACAAACAAACAAACAAAAAAAAAACATATTAACTCTAACACTATTATAACAGGAGACTTGAATACTCCACTAACAGCCCTAGATAGACCATTGAAGCAAAAAATCAACAAGGCGATCCAGAACCTAAATTTGATACTCGACCAAATGGACTTAAGAGATACCTACAGATTATTCCACCCAACACCCACAGAATATACATTCTACTCATCACCACATGGAACATACTCCAAGAATGATCACATCTTTAGCCATAAATCAAGCATAAACAAATTCCATAAGGTTGAAATCTTGCCAAGCACATTCTCAGACCACAGTGGAATAAAAATAAATATCAACAGCAACAAAATTTCCCCAAAGCCCACAAAGACATGGACACTAAACAGCAGGATACTGAACAACTACTGGGTCAACACTGAAATCAAAGCAGAAATTAAAAGATTCCTGGAAACAAATGAAAATGAAGAAACATCTTACCAAAACCTCTGAGATGCCATGAAAACAGTTCTAAGAGGGGAATTTATATCTCTACGAGCACACATCAAGAAAAAGGAAAGATCACGAGTGGAGAACCTAACAAATCACCTAAGGGAGCTGGAAAAAGAAGACCACCAAAGCCCCAACTCTAACAAAAGAATCCAAATCACCAAAATAAGAGCCCAAATACGGGACATAGAAGACAAAAATATCACAGAAAACATCAGCAAAACAAAAAGCTGGCTCTTTGAAAAAATTAACAAGATTGATGGACCCCTAGCCAGAATGACCAAGAAAAGGGAGAAAAAGCCCAAATAAACACAATCTAAAATACAAAAGATCAAATCACAACTGATGCCAAAGAAATACAAAAGATTATCAAAGATTACTATGTACACCCATATGGAAAAAAAACTTGATAACCTAAGTGAAATGGAGGATTTGCTGACATCACACAACCTCCCCAGATTGAAACAAGAAATCATTGAGACACTAAATAGACCAATAACATCCAGGAAATTGACTTTGTCATATGAAAACTACCTACAAAAAAAAGCCCTGGACCAGATGGCTTTCCAGCAGAATCCTACAAAACGTACAAGGAGGGGCTGACACCAATCCTATTGAAAGTATTCCAGGCAATTGAGAAAGATGGAATTCTCCCCAAATCATTTTACAAAGCTAATATCACACTGATACCCAAACCGGGTAAAGATCCAACAAATAAAGAGAACTACAGGCCAATATCCCTTATGAACATAGATATAAAAATCCTCAACAAGATTCTAGCAAATCAGATCCAAAAACACATCTCAAAAATCATCCACCATGACCAAGTAGGCTTCATTCCCAGGATGCAGGGCTGATTCAACACTCGCAAGGCCATAAATGTAATTAAATACATCAACAGATGTAAAAACAAGAACCAAATGATTATATCATTAGACGCAGAAAAAGCTTTTGACAAAATCCAGCATCCCTTCTTGATAAAAACCCTCAGTCACCTAGGTATAGAAGGAACATACCTCAAAATAGTAAGTGCCATCTACTATAAACCCACAGCTAACATATTGCTAAATAGACAGAAACTGGAAACATTTCTCCTGGAACTAGAACAAGACAAGGCTGCCCACTCTCACACCTTTTTTTCAACATTGTGTCAGAAGTCCTAGCTCGGGCAATTAGACAAGAGAAGGAAATCAGGGGAATCCAAATAGGAAAAGAGGAAGTCAAGTTATCCCTCTTTGCTGATGGTATGATCCTATACCTTGAAAATCCAAGAGAATCTATCAAAAACCTGCTTGCACTGATAAAGGACTTTGGCAAAGTCATAGGGTACAAAATAAATGTGCAAAAGACCACTGCATTCCTATACACCAACAAGTAGGCAGAGACCCAAATTAAAAGCACAATTCCATTCATAATAGCCACAGAAAAAATGAAATACCTCAGCATCTTCCTAACCAGAGAAGTGAAAGATATTTACAATGAGAACTACAAAACACTGCTCAAAGAAATCCAAGAAGACACAAACAAATGGAAAAATATCCCATGCTCATGAATAGGAAGAATCAACATTGTTAAAATGTCCATCCTACCAAAGACAAATCTGCAGATTCAACACAATACCCGTTAAGTTACCAACATCATTCTTCTCAGACCTGGAAATGGCAATACAGATATTCATATGGAAACATAAACGACCACAAATAGCCAAAACAATCCTTAGCAAAAGAAACAAAGCAGGAGGTATCACACTTCCAGACTTCAAACTTTACTATAAGGTTACAGTAATCACATCAGCCTGGTATTGGTACAAGAACAGGTACACAGACCAATGGAACAGGATAGAGATTCCAGAAGCAAAGCCTCAATTCCTCAACCAACTCATCTTTGACAAAGCCTCCAACAACCACTGGGGAGAGGAGAACCTACTCAGTAAATGGTGCTGGGAAAACTGGCTGACCACATGCAGAAGATTGAAACAGGACCCCTACCTATCACTGTACACAAAAATTAACTCTAAACGAATCAAAGACCTAAACGTAAAACCTCAAACTATAAGAATCTTAGTGCAGGAGACAGACACCCTTATGGAAATTGGAACTAGCAGCCAATTCCTATTCAGAACCCTAAATGCCCATATCTTCAGAAATAAGATAGACAAGTGGGACCTCATCAAACTAACGAGCTTCTGCAAAGCAAAAGAAACCATCAAGAGAGCAGGGAGACAGCCCACAGAATGGGAAAAAATATTTGCCAATTGCATATCTGACAAAGGCCTAACATCTAGGATCTACAAGGAACTCAAATGCACTGAAAGGAAAAAAAACAAACAGCCCCTTTAAAAAGCAGGCAAAAGATATGAATAGACACTTCTCAGAAGAAGATACACAGGCAGCCAACAGACACATGAAAAAGTGTTCAGCCTCACTCATCATCAGAGAAATGCAAATCAAAACCACAATGAGATACCACCTAACCCCAGTAAAAATGGTCATCAGTAATAAAGCAAACAACAAGATGCTGGCGAGGATGCAGAAAAAAAGGAACGCTTCTACACTGGGGGGAATGCAAACTAGTACACCCTTTTTGGAAGACAGTGTGGCAGTTTCTGAAAGAACTAGAAATTGACCTTCCCTGTGACCCAGCAATTCCCCTATTGGGAATATACCTGGAGGAACTTCAATCATTCTACAAAAAAAGATACCTGCACACATGTTTGTTGCAGCTCTATTCACAATAACAAAAACATGGAAACAACCATGTCGCCCATCAAAGCTGGACTGGATTAAAAACATGTAGTACATATACACAGTGGAATATTATGCAGCCATGAAGAAGGTCAAACATATGGATTTTGCAGCAACTTGGATGGATTTAGAGTTGATCATATTCAGTGATCTATCACTGAAACAAAGAACAGAGTACTATATGTTCTTACTCATAAGTGGACCTTGAACTTCTATAATATTGCAAGAAAGGGATTGGTGGTAGTGAGAAACTGTCGGGGGGGGAGTATGGGATAGGCAGTTGAGGGAAACTGCTAGGGGAGGGAGGGGCATGCCTCATTAACAAGGGTACCTGTATAATCGTTTGTATACCTAACCCTGAATTGTACCCCACATCTTTATAATAATAATAAGAAGAAACATATATACATTTTAAGAGATGTTCCATGTAATCAGAAGTGTCTGGACACTAATGGTAACCACTTTGAGTACCTCTTATAATTACAGAAGTCAAACATAACTTGTATTCATCTTATTGAGTATTACAATGTTAATATAGTTTTTCCTTTCTTAAAATATGTATGCATTTTTTGTCAGGCTCTGTATTAAACACAGTAGTACATATCTTAGCAAGGAAGTACAGAATTATATACATTTGAAAGGGGTTTCATCAATAACCAAAAATTCAGATAAATCCTTACCTACCTCCCACTAAAAATAGCACATTCCTGTTAGGTACGTGATATTTAAACATTTACCATATTTGTTTCTCAAATTCAGGTCTGCCTTAACATATGGTTATAACTCCCACTCAAATTTTAAAGTCATAGGCTTCCTCTAAATTAACAAGAATATTTCTGACAACTCAAATAAACAAGCAATACCCTTAAATCACCAGAAATGACATCCTGACTTTAGGCAAAAAATGACTTCAGATACATATTTCATCAAGATGCAGAGATCAATTTCAACATCTACTAATGTTACCAATAATCAGAGTTCTGAAATTTTTAGAAAAGAAGCATTAATTTTGAAGTTGGTTGTTTTAACATAAAACTCCCTGAGAACCCTTTCCAAACAGTAGTAGTCAAGTAGACAACCAGAGTCTCTTACCTGCAGTCATCTAACTGCACCAGAAATCGTACAATATCATGATGAGCTTTCAGTACAAGCAGTTCAGTGTAGGGGTTCTGGGCTTGTTCTTCACCTATTGTCTGTAAAGGAGTTTTCTTGTATTGGAAAAAACAAAAAAGCAAAAACAAATGACAAAGAGATAAAGTGATTTATGATAAATGCCCATAATGAAATATAACTGCATAGTATACCTCTAAGAATACAAGATTGAAAAAGTCATATCATGTTCTAATGCTAAGGATTATTTCCCCTAATGTAACCTCAAAAACTGCCAGTTCCATATAAATCATTTCTCTTACCATGAATTCATACCATAAATTTTAGTATTTTCAAGTCACAATAAACTTACAAAAAGGGTATGTTTTATTTTATATAAATTGTATCTCATTAAACCTGACTTTAAAAATTAATGGGCCAATCCAACTCAATATTTTAGAATGAGTGTTTCTCAATCAAAATTTCACAGAAACAAAACTGCAAATTAAAGGGGTAAAACAAAGACTAAAGCAGTGTCTAACCCATTTTAGGCACTCAATACATGGGTGCTAAATGAGTATAAGAAGGAAGGAATGAAATCATTTAGACTCCATGAATTCAACAAACTCAACTCTGGACAATAATATTGACAAAGATAATTGCTAACATTTACAGAGTTTTACTTGGCAAGCCATTTGCCAGACACTGTGCTAAGCATATATGCCATATAACTTAATAATTCTGTAAGTGGATCACATTAACCTCATTTCTGGAGTCAGACCAAATACTATTTCATGACAAAACTTTTGTTCTTAACCCCTAAGCCACGGTTTCCCAAACTTGACACTATTGACAATTTGGGCCTGATGATTCTTTGCTGTTGAGGTCTGTCCTGTGTATTTTCGGACATGTGGCAGCATCGCTGGTTTATACACACTAGACGCCAACTGAATACCCCTCCAAAGCATGACAAAAATGTCTCCAGGCATTGCCAGATATCTCCTGTGGGGCAAAAATCACCCCCGCTGAGAACTACTGCTTAATCTAGAAGCCTGGGTACAAAGTTCTTACATAAATTATAGAAAATTGTAGGTTCTGATAATGTACAGATTCATAGTAGTTATACAACTGAAATACTTTTATATGAAGAAATGTACATGCATACATTTTTTTTTTTTAAAACTACCCCAAAGCAGTAATTTTGTATGTACTTGGTCTTCCTTCTAACAGAGGAAGATAAAAACAAGTGAGAACTGTATAAACCGCTTCCTCCCAAATAAAAGCTTGCCAGGAATGGCAGAATTGGTTAATCAATTTCACAATATATCAAATAAACAGGTTAGTACAGAATTGTCATATATATTACATATGGCTATTTAAGAAGCCATAATTCTTCCCTTGTCTGAAGGGTTTCGGACTAATCAAAGTAAAGAAATTTAAAAAATAGATAATAAACCTCAAATGCAAAGATATGAGAAAGTTAAAGTTGAGAAGTAAGGTTGCTTACTCACAATCCAATTTTTTACTTTTAACAGTCAAAACAAATACTTCCTATGAGAAATAAAATAGAATGAACAAGCTCCGTTCTTGAGTGATATACGATATAAATTTCAGACCTCAACATTTTAAATTTTGCAAAATGATTTTATTCACATTTCAGCTGTAAACCTCATTAACACTCTATTCAGGCCCACGAAAAAAGTGTAACCGTGGAACCAAAAATAAGAGGTAATTACAAAACCATTCACTTGAACTGGAAGCAAATTTTTTAAAAAATAATTATATGCTTCTTTTTTCGTTTTTTTGGTTCTTGGGTAAGTTAATTTTACATTCCCTGAGCAACTGTGAGTGGCTGTTGGGAGGAGGTACCAATTCAAACAGACCAGAAGCGGGAAACTGCAGTCAACACTGCTCGCTTCGACCCAAACCGGGTACTTTTCCAACTGAACGGGCGGCCGGACGGAGGCCAAGCTGAGCGGCCTCGGGCCAGCAGCGTGACGACTTCTGCTTCGGCCTCCCACCTCCCGCACAGGCATCCGAGACCCGCACGGCCCACGCAGGCGGGCGGCGGGGGCGGGGCCTGCGGGCGTGCACGCGCCGCGCGCGGTCCCGGGGCGTCTCGGCGGTCCCGGGGGTTTACCTCGGCCAGGCCTTGCGGTTCTCGGCCTCCCCCGATCAGCCATCGCAGCATCCGGGCAGCGGCGGCGCTTCGCCGGGTCCAGGCCCGTCAGCCCGAACTCCGCCGGCCCGGCCTCCTCGCTCTCGGGTGCGGCGCGGCGGAGGCGCCAACGCGTGCCGCCTCCGATCTATGCCGGGAAGCAGGAGTGCAGAGCAGTCTTGCCCGCCGGAGGGGCCAGACTTACGTCCGCAGAGCGCTCCCGTGCCAGCCACGGGGGCTTACTGGGAGCAGCGGCCGAGTCCGGGGCGGCGGCGGCCGTTCCGGGTGCGCCGGTGCAGTGAGCACGCGCGGGGCGCCCGGGGCTCGGGCGGCCCCTGGTGGACGCGCGCGGAGCAGCAGCCAGGCCCGGCGAGCCAGCGCGCGCCCAGAATGGTCCCTCCCGGAGAGGGCGTGAGGGCCTCTCGCTTGGGGGATCGGGAAACCCGCCCTGTTTTCCCAAGCGCTGGCTGGAGAAGGTGGACCGCTGCATCTGGACGAAGCCAGTGGCACGTGCGCACAGCAGAATCAATCTGGCCAACGTTGATCGCGTACTGTATGTACCTCGTAGTGACCCTACAGCCCTGTTCTGTAGATCAAGAAACTGAATCTCTGAACGATTAGGTAATTTGTCTAAGGACGATAGCTAGGAGTGGTTGCACTGGTAGTGTTCTTGACTGTATGCTACTGCCTAACAGAATATCCCTAAAGAACAGAAGGCACTTCGCAGATTTTATTTTGACTACTGGATTTTCTTAGTCAAAGGGCTGTGGTTCTTTATTAACTGGGTGGCTTTTGAAAAATGTAGATTCCTGGCTTCCTCCCCAGACTTATTACAACAATCTTTGTGGTTGGAACATAGGAGTCAAGGTTTTGGGAAAGTTCCTCGTGTGATTCTGGTACGTAGCAAAGTTTGAGAATCACTGGTCAAGGAACTGCTTATAGTAATAAAAGTTCATACATATATTTGCATATGTATTTGTTAGGTTCAAATAAGCCTCCTAGCAATAAGTTATTATAGGGAACCCACAAATGTCCCAACCAATGCATTCATTCAACAAACACATGTTGAGCACAGATGCGCTAGAGAATACAGAAATCACATAAAATCCTCTCTCTCTAAGGACAAGGCAGAATGTCCTAGGCACCAGTAAGAGACAGCCATGTGTCCTACTTAAAGATCTATTAGTTGTGAACACCTGCCCAAACTAATTGACAGCCCTGACAGAATTGGGAACTCCTGTGATTCATCTTTGTATTCATCTTAATAAAACATTAAAACAACCACTTAGTCACAGAAGAAAACTCAAAAGAAAGTATAAAACACTAGAGACAATTGAAAACATGCCAAAACTTATGGGATGTAGTAAAAACAGTGCTGAAAGGAAAATGTATAGCAAGAAGATTTAAAATACCCTAAGGAACTAGAAAAAGAAGAGCAGACTAAACCCAAAGCTAGTAGAGGCAAAGAGATTTGATTGAAAGACAATCATCAGAGTTCTGGAGATTGGATGCACAAGAATGTGAGTGTATTTTAAATGACTGAACTGTACACTTAAATACTGTAAGGATGGTAAATTTTATGTTGTGTGTCTTTTACCACAATTAAAACTAAAAATCAATGTAGTCATCATCAATGTGTGTTAAAGTAAAAAAATTAATTTGTATTTTATGGACATAAAATCATGTACATCTGTTTAAAGTCAAATTATACTAAGGGCTTACAACTGCAAAACAGTAATGTACTGTCCCACCCATTCCCAGCCCAACACTGTTCCTAGAGAAACCATGTTCAGGGCTATAGCTACTTCTTTTGCACTTTGCCTTCATATTTCTGAAAATATGCACGTACTGCTATCTCTCATACTTGTTCTCTCCTGAATCATCATTTTGAGGTCTTTTATTTCTTATGTTAGATGAGGACTAACATTAAAAACCTTGCTCTCTAAGCCAAGTCCTCACATTAAATGTTCCTCACCTCATTGTCCTACCTGTATCATCAATGTTCCTTTTTACCATCCTTTCAATATAGGTATGACAACTTTTCTTTCAGTTGGTATTCAGTGTTTGCAGTCTTATGGCCATAACATCAGGTGGAATATGTCATTCACTATTGAGTCAAATAAAGTAGTAGGATTCTGTTTCCTCTTTACTGTGTGAGTAAAAGGTGTGGATCTCTTTGCTTATTCTACTTAGAGTTTATTAAGCTTCTTGAAATTGTGGACTAATGTTTTTCATCAAATTTGGGAAGTTTTAGTCATTATTCTCCAAATATTTATTCTGCTCCTTCTCCTTTTGGCACTGCTATTACATGCATGTTGGTATGCTTGGATCTCGTGTTTCCTCTGAGGTTTGTTTATTTTTCTTCATTCTTCTTTCTCTTTGTCCTTTGGCTTGCATAAACTCTTATCATTCTACTCTCAAGTATACTTACTCATTTTTTTTCCTGCCAGTTCAAATCCACCATTGAGCCTCTCCAGTGAATTTTTCATTTTGGTTATTATATTTTTTAACTCTAGAGTTTCTATTTGCTTCTTCTTATAATTCTGTCTTAATTTGGCATTCTCTATTTGATAAGACATTTTTGTCATAATTTACTTCCATAAGCATGGTTTCTTTAATTTTTTGAACATATTTTTAAAAGGCTGCTTTGAATTCTTTGTCTGTTAATTCCAATATCTGGACCCTCTCACAGGCAGTTCTGTTGCCTGATTTTTCTTCCTGTGTATGGGTTACACTTTCTTGTTTCATTACTTTTGTCATGATTTTTGTTGTTGTTGAAAACTGAACATTTTAGGCAATATACTGTATAATATTGGATACTGATTTCCCCATACTATCCCCACTCCAGAGCTTGTTTTGTTGTTGCTGTTGTTGTTTGCTTGTGTGTTCATTTAGTGGCTTGGTTAAACTATCTTAGTGGCCTATATCTCTACTCACCCCCCCTAAGAGTGAAGCTGCTTCTACACTCATCAGAGGGTACAGCTTGGCCCTGGGGCAGTGACCCTGAAATGACTGATTTTAGCAGAACTTTGTTTCTTTATCTGATTGCTTTTTTAAACCTTCTGTTTCTTTTGTCTCCATTAATTGTTGACTGATTGTTTTGACAATGCCCTGTAGTATAAATGGTTCCAGAGTCTGATCTGCTTAAGTTCAAGCAGTGATATTTTTGAGGCCAGTGTTTGAAGGTTTTTTTCTGTCCCCAGGAGAACTCTTCTTAACTGTCTCTTTTTCTGGTTTTCTCTGGTGAACTAGCTGGCCTACGATTAAGCTTGTTTGTTCCCAATATAATTTTTCACTCAACCAGCACTGTAATATAAATTCTACTTTATTCCTGAAGACCCCCCACTTATGACTTTCTGCTGTAATCTGAGCTGGTTGTTTTCTAGGCCTGACACACAGCTGTTACCCTGGGGTTTCCTTTGCTGCTTTCCTGGGAATTTCCTTTGTTTCAGGGGCTCCAGCAATGACACTCCTAGGTATATAACCAAGAGAAATAAAAACATATGTTCACACAGAACCTTGTACATACATGTTCATAGTGGCATTATTCATAATACTCACAAGAGAAAACAACTGAAATGTCCATCAATGGACAAATGGATAAACAAAATGCAATATAACCATACAATAAAATATTATACCATTGAAAAGGAATGTAGTACTTATACATGTTACAACGTGGATGAACCTTGAAAACATTATGCTAAGTGAAAGAAGCCAGCCACAAAAGATCATAACTATGATTTCATTTATATGAAAGTCCAGAATAGGGAAATTGATAGAGACAGAAAGTAGATTATTGGTTGCTTAGGAAAGGGGGAAAGGGGAACTGGGTAATTATAACTAACGGATATAAGGTTTCCTCTTGAGGTGATGAAACCTAAACTTGACTTTGGTAAGAATTGCACATGTCTAACTATATTAAAAACCATTGAATTGTATACTCTAGGTAGATTGTATGGTATATAGTTTATATTTCAGTAAGGCTGGGTTAAAAATTCAGGCCATTAAGCTATTTACTGGCAACCTGAGGTTGTCATTGAATCATGCTGCTTGTCAGGAAATGAGAGTAACTCTTTTATTTAACAGAACTTCTTGAGAAGCTTCCCCTCACATCTCAGGCCAGGATTGTGTCCCTTTCCCCTTCCTAAACCAATCAAGAGTGTAGAACTGAGATCACCAGGATTAGATTAAGCATGACTTAACCAATAGAAAGTGAGCAAATGCCGGAATAAAATTAAGGTTCTGCTCAGCAAGAATGAGGGGTGGAATGGTTATTGGGTAGGTTATTGATAGTGTCTGCTACATACTTGCTTAGCATTTTTAAGTGTCAATCCCTTTCCACTACCTTAATTTTTCCTTGTAACCACTCTATGACGTTGAAGGGAGAAGTGGCTACATTTTTGACATGATGAGGCTGAGTCTCAAGGATGTGAAGTGTCTTAATTGTAGTTACGCTGCCTTTCAAACCATGAAGCCAGGACTCGAACTCTGGTTTTTCTGACTCCGAGTTCTAGTTTTTATAACAGAATTTTTAAAACTAGCCTTTACAAATAGAATTTTTAGTCAACAAAGTGTTATAAGTTTTAGAAGTCTACACTGAATGACTCTCCAGATCACAAATCTTATTTAAAACTGTCTCACTTTCCCCTCTAACAAACACAACCAGTTCATTCTCTCCTGCTGGCCGCTTTTCAGTATACTTCACTGTACCAATATATCCTGTGTTCTCCTTCAAAAAGGAATTGTTCTGCTAAAAACTGTGTTTTCCTGCTGAAGAGTTTGTTGTAGATGTCATGGAAGTAAGCAGATGCAGTAGAATTTTAAATTTAGTTATCTGTCTTTAATGGCTTTTCATTCATAATTATAGTATTTGTAATGAGTACGTTGGTAATGACAGAAATCCACCATAACATATTCCATTGTCTGAATTAGCTTCAGGCCTGTATTTAATGACTTATTAATCAACCACAGTCAATCAATAGCATATCACATTTAATCTCTGAACTACACGGGGAAAGAATTTTTATTTTCTCTCTATGTAACCCATGAAGCAATCTTTAACAATATGAGTCTGTTCAAACATCCACTCACAGTTCTATTACATCTGCAGTTCTATTAGTACAGGTCAGCTTAGGTTAGTTCACTGTCAGCAGCCAGAAAGTTGCAAGAGTAGATGAGCTTAATTGCTTTATTGTTACCATCACTGTGCCAGTTTAGAATTCTGGTACATAAAGCTTCCGAGATACTAAATCTCCATTTAGGCTACCAAGAAGCATGAGTTAAGTTTGGATTCTTACCCAGAGCTACCCTAATTATTAATTCTATAGATGAGCACATCTAAGACACGTTGTAAATCAGTAATAGGTAATATATATTGTAATTACTTTACCACCTTTTCCACTTCTACAATCCTTAGACTTTAAGTAGTTAATCAATCAATGAATGCAATATTCCATTGGGCATTCAGAACTAGTATCTATAGACACAAACAGTATTATGCCTTTATCTGGATAAAATAAGGAAAAACTAAAATAATTTTATAATTTTGTTGGTTTACTTGTTTATCAGTGATTCTCAACCTTGCTGCACGCCTGGAGTCACCTGGAGAGCATTAAAAAGCACCGATGCCTGAGTTCTACCCAGAATCTAACGGTACTGCTATAACAAGAAGCCTGGGCATCAGATCTTTAAAAGTTACCCAAATGATTGTAATGCGCACGCACACACAGACGTGTATGTAGAGGGCAATCAGGAAGAGAGGGAGAACGATTAAAAACTGGGCAGGCAGGACCTCAACTTTCCAGGTAAGAAAATAATGTTTAAAATTCTGAAAAGAGAAGTCAATAATATATAAATGTGGGCCAGGCATGGTGACTCATGCCTATAATCCCAGCACTTTGGGAGGCCCAGGTGAGAGGATTGCCTGAGCCTGTGGGTTCGAGACCAGCCTGGGAAACTTGGCGAGACCACATCTCTACAATAAATCAAAAAATTAGCCGGACATGGTGGCATGTGCCTGTAGTTCCAGCTACTTGGAAGGCTGAGACAGAGGGATCACCTGAGCCCAGCAGGTTGAGGCTACGGTGGCCAGGAGCGTGTCACTGCCCTCCAGCCTGGGTGACAGAGTGAGACTTCAACTCAAAAAAGAAATTACATATATATATATATATATATAAAATTGTATTCACTACTCACAAATTACATTCTTACTACAAGCCAAGCCATTTCAAATGCTAAGGAGTCAAAGATGCCTTTGCCCTTAGGGAGACTTAAGTAGCCGCTGAAAATGATTCAGACAATGAAACAGCTTATGATTGTTCCTACTTGGCTGAAAGCTAAAGCTTAAATTTAAATAATTATGATTTTATTCCTAAAATACACTTAAGTACCAGAATCCTAAATAGACACAGTGATAGTTACAATAAAGCATGTTTTGAGCATATATGGTTTTTTCACTTCCATGTTCTTGGTATGAACTACCTGACGTATGAACATTTCAGATCTTGTACTTTCTACATAGTTTCTTCTGTTAACCTCTGTTTAATGAAATTATGTAAAGAATCCTGAGCCTAATTCATAGATCCCAGTGTCTTATTCCAAAACATAAATTCTTCAGTGGCCTTTTTTATGTTGCCAGTGGTCAGCGTTCACTAGATAACTAAATTAGCTCTTATACTAAAAAAGAAAAATCTAAAATACACCTTCCTCCTTCTTTCAAGATTAGAAAATAACATCACAAAAATTCACAACTGTCTAGCTACATTGCCATAGCCACAGATCTCAAAACTGTCTTTTTTTCCAATTAGCAAAAGGTTTCCCTGGGAACTAAATCACTATTCTTCTCTCATCCATCTGCTTCCTTCCTCCTTGCCTTCAGTGACCGTACAATATTTTGCACACAATGCTAGAGATGACGTGAGGAAGTTGCCTGGTTTTTTCAAAACCAGCCTTTTAAAAGAGCTACTTATGCCCTTTTTTTAAGTAAAATTTAAAATATAATCTAATGGAATAACTTCCAAAAACTGTTAATTCTTTCCATATAGGATTTGTCAGATCTTAAGTCTGCTTTCTAAATGTTCATAAGTGCAATTTATTTTTCTAACTCCTTTGATTACAGGAGACCCTCTGGATGATTTTAAACAATCATCTTCTCTTCATTTTTAAACCAGGAGTAACCAAATTCTTACATCTTCCACACATGCCCACAAAGGACTTTTCTTGGTCAATGATTGCATGAATATTTATTTTTCTTCTTTTGCTTTACAAAAACTACAATTTTTTTCTTCTTTGTACTTTTAGGAGTCAAACCTTCCCTAACGTGTGTTATGCTGATAGTTTTATATGTCACTCTAACAGAAGAATAGCATTTCCTTAAAAAGTTTTTCATATATTTCCTTATAAAATTTTTCATACAAGGAATTATAGCACGTTGTAGAACATTGGGGAAATTTGTGAGGGAAAAAAGTCACCTACAATTTTACCACCTTTTAGATCATTCATTCTTCGCATTTTGATGTATTTCTGCCAGTCTTTTTTCTGTACAACTATTTCTGCACACAATCGTATTGCCGATTCATTTTTGTACTGTTTTCCAATTACTCCAAGCTAACACTTACCGTGGTAATATATAGTGTTCATATCCATATTTCTCACTGATGTCTTCCTATTCTTTGGGGCTTAGTGCAAAGGTCACATCTTTTTTTTACCCACATCCCTATGTTGTCAGGCGTGGGTGCTCATGGGGTGTCAGTCACATCTTTAATTAGCAGTGTCTGTCTTAACGTCTCAGACTAGTTCAGGTTCCCTTTTATTTGCTTTCACAGACCCATGTTCCTTTCCTATATGGCACCAAACATAAGGATAACTATGTCACCATCTACCTTCCCCACAATGCTGTAAACTCTGTGAGAACCAAGACTATGTCCATCTACTTTTGCTCATAATTTTGTAACCTGAACAAACCATGGAACATATTAGACACTCATATTTGACAAATACAGTCATGCATTGCTTAACGACAGGGATATGTTCTGAGAAATGCATCGTTAGGTGATTTTGTCCTTGTGTGAACATCACAGATGTACACAAACCTGGATGGCACAGCCCGCTATACACCTAGGTTATGTGACACAGCCTGTGGCTCCTAGCTACAAGCCTATACAGCATGTGACTTACTGAAAACTGCAGGCAATTGTGTCACAGTGGTAAATATCTGTGTATCTAAACATAGAAAAGGTACAGTAACAATACAATATAAAAGAAAAAAATGGTACAGTTGTTTCTGGCTTTTAATTTTTCAAGCTAAGGACATAAAAACAGAAAAAGTTACCATCTGCTATCAGCATCATTATGTAAAAGAAAATATATCATGGCCCCAAAATTAGGAAGAACATAATCTCAGAATAAAGGATTATCATTTAAATTGAATAAATATAGCTTTTTGAAAAACAAATGCTATATGAGTGTCGGGCACTTCTCATGAATGGAGCCTGCAGGACTGGAAGTTGTTCTGGGTGAGTCAGTGACTGAGTGGTGAGTTAATTTGAAGGCCTAGGCTATTACTGTATACCACTGTAGACTTTATAAACACTACACACTTGGCTTCACTAAATTTATAAAAAATATTTTTATTTCTTCAATCATAAGTTAACCTTTGCTTACTGCAACTTTTTTATCTTATAAGCTTTTTAATTTTTTTTAACTTTTTGACTTTTTTTAAGTTGTGGGGTACAATTCAGGGTTAGGTATACAAGTGGTCATCGTACAGGTAAAGTTTGGGCCTCCCTATGGTCCCCGCTTTGCGTAGTATGAGATCAGGTACCCTTATTGATGCGTCCCCGCCTCTCCCTCCCCTGGCAGTATCCCACTACTGCCAATCCCTTTCTTATTGTGTTATGGTAAATGTCAGGGTCCACTTATGAGTGAGAACATGTGGTACTCTGTTCTTTGTTTCTGTGATAGATCATTGAGTATTATAGACTCTGAATTCATCCAAGTTGCTGCAAAGTCCATATGTTTGTCCTTCTTTGTGGTTGCAAACGATTCCATCGTGTATATGTACCACATTTTTTTAAAATCCAGTCCAGTTTTGATAAGCAGCAGGGTTGGTTCCATGTTTTTGCTATTATGAATAGTGCTGCAATAAATCTGCATGTGCAGGTATCTTTTTTGTAGAATGATTTGAGTTCTTCCGGATATATTCCCAATAGGAGGATTGCTGGGTCATATGGAAGGTAAATTTCTAGTTCTTTTAGAAATCTCCACAGTTTTCCATAGACGTTGAACTAGTTTGCATTCCTACCAGCAGTGTAGAAGGATTCCCTTTTCTCTGCATCCTTGCCAATATCTGTTGTTTTTTGTTTTATTAACGATGGCCATTCTTACTGGGATTAGGTGGTATCTCAGTGTGGTTTTGATATGCATTTCTCTGATGATTAGTGAGGCTAATAATAATAATAATATCATGTGTCTATTGGCTGTCCATATATTTTCTTTTGAGAAGTACCTATTCATGTCTTTTGCCCACTTTTTAATGGGGCTGTTTGTTTGTTGGTTTGTTTGTTTCTGCACATTTGAGTTCTTTGCAGATCCTGGATGTTAGACCTTTGTCAGATATACAGTTGGCAAATATTTTTTTCCCATTCTGTGGGCTGTCTTCCCACTCTTTTGATAGTTTCTTTTGTTTTACAGAAGCTTTTCAGTTTAATGATGTCCCACTTGTCTGTCTTACAAAAGACAGTGCATTCTTATACACCAACAACAAACAGGCAGAGAAGCAATCCTATTCAAAATAGGATTCAAATCCACAATCCTATTCAAAATAGCCACACACAAAAATAAAATACCTCAGCATCTTCCTAACTAGAGAAGTGAAAGACCTTTACAATGAGAATTATAAAACGCTTCTCAAAGAAATCCAAGAAGACACAAACAAATGGTAAAATATTCCATGCTCATGGATTAGAAGAATCAACATTGTTAAGATATTCATCCTATCAAAGGCAATCTACAGAGTCAATGCAATACTGATTAAATTACCAACATCATTCTTCTCAGACCTGGAAATGACAATACAGAAATTCATATGGAAACATAAACAACCACGAATAGCCAAAACAATCATCAGCAAAATAAGCAAAGCAGGAGGTATCACATTTCCAGACTTTAAACTTTACTATAAGGCTACCATAACCAGAACAGACTGGTATTGGTACAAGAACAGGCATATAGACCAATGGAACAGGATAGAGATTCTAGAAGCAAAACCTCAATTTTTCAACCAACTTATCTTCAACAAAGCCTCCACCAACAACCACTGGGGAAAGGAGAACCTATTCAGTAAATGGTGCTGGGAAAACTGACCACATGCAGAAGAACATAAAAGGACCCCTACCTATCACTGTACACAAAAATCAACTTTAAATAAATCAAAGAACTAAACATAAAACCTCAAACTATAAGAATCTTAGAAAAATGCAGGAGACACCCTTATGGAACCTGATCAAAACCCCAGATGTCCATGCCATAAAATCTTTTCTTTATATACTTATTTTATAAGTTTTCTTACATTTTTAAAATTTTTTATTATTTTCTACTTTGTAAACTGTTTGGTTAAAAACCAAAACTCAAACACACACGTTAATCTAGGCCTACACAGGGTCAGGATCATCAATATCACTGTCTTCCACCTCCATATCTTGTTCCACTGGAAGGTCTTCAGGGGCAGTAACACGCATTGAGCTGTCATCTCCTATGACAAGAATGCCTTCTTCTGGAATACCTCCTGAAGGACCTGCCTGAGGCTGCTTTACAGTGAACTTTAAAAAATAAGTATGATTATACTCTAAAATAATGATAAAAAGTAGAGTATAGTAAATACATAAAGCAGTAACGTAGTAGCTTATTATCATTATCAAGTATTATGTTACTGTACATAAGTGTATGTGCTAAACTTTTTGCGAATGGTTTGTTTACACCAGTGTCACCATAAATATGCAAGCAACATGTTGCCCCAGATGTCACTAGGCGATGGGAATTTTCAGCTCCATTATACTCTTATGGAACCACCACTGTGTACTGATGTTGACCAAAATATCATTATACAGTGTATGACTGTGTTTATTGACCATTGTGTGACAACAAATATAATTTTTTAAAAATAATAATAATCTTCATTTTCAATGGTTATTTGGAAATCCTTCCAATATATAGTATTATACCTTATTTAGCTAATCACTGTATTGGACATTTGGATTGTTTCCAATTTGTTACCATTATTAATAATGCCTCAAGGGCTGGGCGCAGTGGCAAGCCTGTAATCCCAGCACTTTGGGAGGCCAAGGCAGGAGGATTGCCTGAGTCCAGAGATTCGAGACCAGCCTGTGCAACTTGGTGAGACCTCATTTCTACAATAAACTTAAGAAGTCTGGCATGATGGTGCGCACCTATAGTTCCAGCTACTTGGAAGGCTGAGGTGGAAGGTTCGATCGCCTGAGCCCAGCAGGTCGAGGCTGCAGTGGCTGTGAGCGTGCCACTGCACTCCAGCCTGGGTGACAGAGTGAGACTCTAACTCAAAAAAAGAATGTTGATACACATTGCCAGATTGTTTTTCAATTTATGTTGCCACAAGCAATGAAATAGTATGCCAGTTTCCTTTTTCTATCCGTTCTGGGTATTTAAAAATGCTTTGTGTTTAGTTAATAATAGATGAAGAATAACTTATTGTTTTAGTTTGCATTTTTAGTTGTAGGCTATTTTTCTCATGTTTATTACTTGCATTTTCTCACATGTATATTACAGTACTCTTTCTAAGACTATTATGGTGCGTCTAAGCTGAGAGGATGGGCAAAATTAATGTGGTAGATAATGCATGAATATATGAGAGGGATTCAATAAAAATAATGGAATTATTTTTTGGAGGGCAGGCCCTTTGTAGCACAGACTTCCTCCTCTGGTAAGTGTTTTAGGAACCCATCAGCATCAGTGTTCCAGCTAATTGTTGTGAGAGGCTGTGTTTGACTTCAGTACATTTATTTATTTATTTATTCATTCATTCATTCATTTATTTATTTATTTTTGTGGAAATTCTTTCAACTCGTTTGTCCTTTTCATGATGGGCAGTTTATAATCACACCTACCCACACTGTGCTGAGTGTTCAGCAGTTTTTGACCAAAAACGGCATGAACCTCCCCCATGCCTCACCTCCCTATTCACATGATCTTGCCCCTGGTGACTTTTTTTGTTTCCCTGGATGAAAAAATCCTCAGAGGGAAACATTTTGCAGATATGGAAGAGGTGAAACAAAAAATGGCAGAAGCATTAAGAGGCATCAAAATTGATGAGTTCAAAAATTATTCTGAGCAGTGAAAAAAGTATCTCAGTAAGTGTATGGCATCAGATAGAGAGCACTTTGAAGGTGACTGAAGCTTAAACATGTAAGAATAAGCACACAATTTTTTAGAAATAAATTTGGGGTCTTTTTGGTCCCCCCCGTATTATGTAAAAATTCATTTTTAAACATTTCCGGTAACTATAATCAACAAGTGACTCTGCATTTCCCACTGCGATTATATCAATTGATATTAGATTCAGTTGCAAGTTGTAGAAAATCCAAAGTAAGAGAGCCATAAGAGAAGTTGGTTTCTCCTCCAGGAAGTGGTCCAGGGCCATTTTAACACTTCCCAGTGTAAAGGACCCTGACTTCTCCAATATAACTTTACTCTGTGTGGCCTCTATATTATGAACCAAGATAGGAGCATCTTTGTTCAGTCAGCATGGATAGATGGAGGGATTAAGAGAAGAGGAAAATAGTATGTGCCACTTGTTTCTTAAGAATGTTTTCTAGACGTTGCCATGAGATATTTTCACTGATAACCTATTGGCCAGAATTTAGTTATATGGACACAGATGCTGCAAGGGAAACTGGGAATGTAACCTCATTCTGAGTAGTGTAGTGCCCCAATAAAAATTCGATTGCTCACAATAAAGACAGATATTGAGGAACTACTATTAATTTCTGCCACAATAAAGTAATACAGTTCAAATAATTTACAAATTACAGATCTTCATTGTTAAGTGTATTACAAATCTCATCAACTTCTAACCAGAGCTTCTAGCAGATGCTATAGTGACCAGTTAACAACACCAACACCACCACCACCAACAACAAAAACCAGATCAGACTCTTTTGCAGATGTATTATTCTTGTCTAAATACCCCTGCCACAGCTAGACCACGCTTATTCCTCTGAACATGTGTACACATTAGCTACAGAGTCAGGCTGCAGATGATGGACCAAATCCTTCATCCCACAGATCTGGTCACTGTCTATTTTAACTTTTTAAATGTTCCTTTGTGATATATATTTTCTGTTGGGACAACTAGAATACTCCAAAATACTGACTTTTTAATTCACATTTATTGAGCATCTACTATGTAGCAGACTAAGAGATAATTAGCAGGAAGAAAAAATAAAGGATGTGACTAAATTGGCAAATAGAATAATGAGCTTTTAATTAAATATGGCATTGCTTATAGCAACAGAGATTTGAAAACCACCCAAATGGGTGGTTAAAGCATAAGATACAGTTAAAGCATAAGATAGCCAAAACGGTTTTCAAAATAGTAAAAACAAATAAATAAATAAACATTTTGTTATAAAACAAAACAAGCAAAAATATTATAGATAAGGACATTCACAGTTATTATGTATTCTTATCTCATGCGTATTGTGACAACACAGAGGGTCTTACACTTTCTTTACAATATTCAGCAAACATTAGGCATTCAGTAAAGACTACTAAATAATAAATTCAAGTGAACTCCTTCAAAAACAGCTGTTGCACTGTCACCACTCTCACATGCTGCCTTCCTAAGGTGGATCTGTGAGTGTGACAAACTCCTCTAGATTTTTAAGTTTAGCAAAAAAAAAGAAGTGACACTTTCATTGCCGTAGATATGTATTAGTATATGTCTTTGTTTAAGTTTGTTCTTATTTGGATTTACCCTGTAATCCTTTTATTTCTCATAATGTAATGTAAAATTTTAGACATCTTATGTAGTACCCATCCTGTCTCTTCAGAGGAAAAATATTGCTTGGTTACAGGAAAAAATATCTCAGTAGTAAAGATTGTAAAAAATCTGACAATATTTTGAATCATTATTCTGTGTAATACTATAAAAAAATTAGTGAAAAGGGACAAATAAAAGGTATTTTTTTCTGAAAGGCAAATGGAAGTAATTGAAATTACCCTATAGGATTATTAGTTTTGGTGAACTGTGATGTCCCTAAAAGCCCCCAGGTGGCATTATAGCCTTGTTTTTCCTAAGTCATTTGTTTTCATGTGGCACAGATCAGAATCTACCTTAACAAGAAATTCCCCTTATTCCATGATAAATGTGAATATGAAACATTCAGTTTTCTTAATTTATTTCTTCATTTTGAGTAAGTTCTCTTAATTCTGAAGTAGCTATGAATTTGGAATGTGTTTTGATTCAAATAAGGTAAAGCACTTTCCAAATTAAATAGCTCATAAACCCAAATTACCCAGAAATTTCAAGGATACTATTGTCTTTAAAAATCCAATAATATATTTTTAAATGAATACATATGCTAGTATAAATTTAATTCCAGATGAATAATCTCATTGAGAAGTAGAGATTTATTTGCAACTATTATTAATTTTCTCTATGATCACTGAAAAATTGCTAATTTTCGGAGACTCAGTTTCTCTGACTTTCAAAGCAAGAACACTTCATCTATTAAACTGAAAAAGTACTGTTGAGATCTTTAGCTAAATACTAGGAGTAGGTATAAAAAGCATACTTTTCAGCTCATACGAAATAATAGAATTTATATATTCAATAATACAGTTTTAGGTACTTAACCGATATAACTTAATAGTAAATTACTGTAATGACTACTAAAAGGAAAATAATTGCTTATTATAGTATGCTGCCTGGTTGTTTATATTCAGTAAAATAAATTTGTTTAAATTGTTGTCCTATGTACTTGCAAATATATTGAGTTTTTTATACCTAAACCTATTGTAAGTTATTGAAAGTATATAATACCAAACTTACCAAACTGTGCTTGTAGTCAATTAAACCATATGATTTTCTAAGGACATTCATTTTTGTATTCACTTTATTTATTAAATAATCAACATGGTAATTAAATTGAAAGTTCAGTTTGCAATTTAACTCCAAGAATTTAGTCTTAGTCTTTATTCTTTCCAAATTTAATCTACCCACTGTTCTATCAAATTATCTCTAACATAATGTACTAAGAGATTTGAACAGAATTATATTTATTGAGAAGTAATTATTTAAGATTCAACTTTAAAATAGCTTCTTGTGAAGACTTGTACCAGGTTTTAATTTTTTGTTCTAAAACAATATTGATAGAAACAACCTGGTTTGCATTTAAATTGGGTAATTAAAAAGATTTTTAAATCTTATATTTTTCATCTTTAGTAAATGAGTTTATGCTTTTATGTTAAATGTGAAGTCCATTACAAAATTATTTCAATTCTTGGCATGTACTTAATTTTCTCACGAGTTTTTCCTTATAAATTTCATGGTAACAAAAAGTATGTTATCTTCTCTGTTTTCTATCACATGAAAACACACACAGGAAAGCTGTTATATTCAAAGTTCCAGAAGATTAATCTAAATCCTAGATCATGCATTAAAAATATTAAAGAAAATTACTCTTAATATAACATGTTATTTTAATATATTTTCCCAGTACATTAAAATTTTGTATTTTTTTGGCCAGGTGCAGTGGCTCATGCCTATAATCCCAGCACTTTGGGAGGCCAAGATGGGAGGATCATTTGAGGCCAAGAGTCTAAGACCAATCTGCACAACAAAGTGAGACTCCATCTCTACAAAAAATATAAAAATTTGCAGGATGTGGTAGCATTTGTCTGTAATCTCAGCTACTTGGGAGGCTGAGGGAGGAGGATTGCTTGATCCCAGGGGTTTGAGGCTGTGGTGAACCGTGGTGATGCCACTGCACTCCTGCCTGGGTGAAAGAGTAAAACTCTGTCAAAAAAAAAAATGTATTTTTTTAGTAAGTAAAGAAAAACACTTAAGACAAATTTCTAGGCCTTCAGACTACTTTCCTTTTAAGTCACTTAGAGTGTTATTTTCAGAGGGGCCCATAGCCTCACTGGGAAAAATTACGTAACTAGGAAAGTAACAGATGAGAAAGCCAGGAAAATTATCTATCATGCTCTGTGATATAAGATCACTCTCTGACAGGGTTCCAGGCCCATTTAGAATGGATTGATTAAATAAAATTAGATTTGTTAAATTAGAAACCACAGCTGTAACTTGAAAAATTATCAATAAACGGGCATTGACAGTATGTTGGTATCTCTTTAGAACCATTATTCTTGAGTCCAAATGATTCTATGCTATGATTGCGAAGTCCTTTTATCTGAAGGCCTTTAAGCTCTTTTCCAGCATTAACCCATTAATTTTTACACTTTCTCTGTGAAGCAGTAAGATGTAAGTATGGTTAGTTTAATTTTCCACATGAGAAAACCAAATCACCAAGAAAGAAACTAGCTGAAAGCCACATAAGCAATACCAACAAATAAAACAGAGCTCAAAGACCCGAAACCCAACTGAACAAGGATGAAGTACTTTATATACTGGTATATACAGACTGACCATCTCCATCACTAAATTTATAGATCTATTCCCATAAAATTGAGCCTTTCCCCAAGTTGTCCCCTCATGCTTCTCGTCTGCTGCTGATCTACTCTGGAAGTGAACTTCCTTTCAGACCCAAACTCCATAAAACTGAAGGCCACTTCATCCCTATTCTCTGGAGCATGCTATAGCTGTGCAAAAGAGCTGCTCAAAGGTAAGTAGTTTCAAAATTATTCTTGTGTAGATTATTCTTGGTAATAGTTTACATAACAACACAACCTAATGACAGTCTTTAAAAAAAAAAAGGACAGAGAACTGAGCTTGAGAATGAATGGAGTTTAGAGTCTGACAAAGTTCCATTTAAGTCCTCATAGCAAATTGAAAACATGTGCCCAGGACATCTTCCTGGCTGAAATTCACTAATACCACCTGACCTTCTAGTCTTTAGCCCCACAGCTATGGGCGATCTGTATGCCAGGAGACTCTGGCAATGAGTATGGCCCAAACAAGTGGGTATTGCCCCCAGGTGGCTTCTTGTCTCCTAAAGTTCCCTTTAAAGTACAAAAATATTTTCCTTAGATGACTAAGGGAGAAATTGCCTATCTACCCAATGAAATATTGCATCAAAACTACAAACATTATTTGAAGCAGTTAATTTTCCATGTCCACAATCACTTACCTGCAATTCCAAAATCCAAAACGCTCTCAGAATTGAAATCTTTCTATAGTTTAATTGAGTGGCGAAAACCTCACCTGATCTGACCACATTTTGTGGTGAAACTTAAACTGACGAGAGGCTTTTTATAGTCTTGATTTATCATATTCCATTAGAATAATCACACATTTTATTATTAATAGATGTGATTATATATGCTGTGCTGTCCCAAAGAGTATTATCTTATTAACAGCATATATATGCTACTATCTTTATAAACTCTTAAAAATCCTGAATTCTGGAATGCATCTGGTACCAAAGATTTCAGATAAGACAGTGTGGACCTTACAAGTCATAGGTTTTTGGTCTTCAGGTTCTAAATCTTTAGCTTGATTCCTGCTTCCACCTACCAGCTTCGTAACTTTGGATGAGTCATATGGTTTCTACTAAGACTGAAATAATCACAAATTTTTTTCTAGAAGAATCAATGGAACTTCATGGCCTATAGGTGACTGAAACATTAGACATGAAGTTAGTAAGGGGAGCAGACTTGAGATGCTGTCAGTTTCACACCTGTTTGTATTTGAGGTAACCTGTGAGAATGCCGTCCAGGCAGACTATGGTCACAGGAGCAAGAGCTATGGAGTTGAGGAAAACAGGACTAAAAAGGCAACCTTTGAGACAGCAGTTAATTCTTAAGAAAAAGTCTCAAGGAATACCATCCCAGAGGGAAAGAGAAATTTTAAAAGAAACAGAAAGGACAATCCAGGAGACAATAAGAAAGCCAAAAACATGGTGCCATAAAAGCCTAAATAAGACAAGAGTTTTACAAAAGGGTGACCATAAAAATTAAATGATGCAAAAAGAGTAGGCAGCATGAAGTGTTTGGGGAAAGGGCAGTCATTTTGACGAGAAAGGAGTCACTGGAGATTTTGAAAGTGTAGCCTCAGTAAACGCGACAAGGATTTACAAAATGTGTGGTGCTTGGTGGGGAGATGAGGGTGACAGATGCAGAGTGTTCATCTGAAAAGGAAAACAAGTAGCTGTAAAAGTCACCAAGACAAGGAAATTAGAAAATCAAGCAATGGGAAACACCACATGCATCTGAAAAATAAAATGGAATGACACATTTGCTACTTTTAGAAAAATCCATGTAACATTTCTTCTCTTTATAACTTTCATATTTACCGAGTGCTTAGTAAATTTATTTTCCTACTTTTCAACTTATCCAAGAGGAAATAGCTATGTCTGTTTTACAGACATAGGAACAAAGAAACAGAGTTTAAGTGCTTTGTTCATTACTATTGGTATTTTAAAAAACATATGCTGACTATGATTTTTCTAAGTGTACTTTACCAAGCATATTTCCTAAGGCTCTTTATAAATTATATTTCACAGTCCCAAACATTAGGGTTCTTGTATTCATACATAGTTTCAAAGCCTTTATGATTCGGCATACTACACTAGTGCCACACATAGAGTGCCTGGCACTATTCAGTGCTTAATAATTTTTTCAAACTGAGCTGAATAAGAAATGATTTAATAAGTAAAGATTTAGTAAGTGTCGCTACAAGTAATACAGACCACTGGAGTATCATGGTCTGTTTTAGTCTAACAGTTGTGTCAATGATGAGAAATGAATTTAAATAGACTCATACAGATGCCCCCAAAAATGGAATATAAAGAATAAAGATCAAATTACAGTTTAATAAGGCAATTTTGAACATTGAATATTGACTGCATTGACTGAAGTAAATGCCCGCTCATTTGAATCCTAAGAAAATGAAGGGGAAAAAAATAAGATCTGACTTGAATGAACTAAGTGGATTTGAATTATCCAATCTTTTTACTAAAGAGAAATGGGGCATCTAATTACCTAGAGAATTGACAACTGTTTCAAATTAACTGCTACTTAAAATATATATACACACACACACACACACACACATATGTGCTGACTATGATTTTACTAAGTGTAATTTATTACATACATTTTCTGAGTCTCTTTACAAATTATATTTCACAGTCCAAAACAGCAGAGTTCGAGTTCGTATATTCATACACTGGGATCAGGTTAGTCCTAAAGAAAATATGACAGCTTTCTTCCCGCCCAGCTTTATTGGGATATAGTTAGCAAATAAAAATATGACAGTTTAAAAATAGAAGAAATAGCTTTTCTTTTATTATTACTGTGGCAGTTTTCTATATGTCTTAGGTCAGTGCAACCTGGGCATTTTCCACTAAAGTACCAGAGACAGAATGGATCACTGACCCAGGAGTTGAGGTGAATCTTAGTCCAAAGGGTTCCTGGCAATCTCAAAGTATAGCTCAGAATGTTGTGTTCATTGGACACTTTGTTCCAAAATACATCTGCGTTTGTTTAAATATGAAATAATGCTTTAAATTATTTACCAACTACATTACATCTCCCTACATATCTGAATACAATTAATCTTCTGGAGATGCACCACAACTCTCCCAACCTCCTGGCCCCTCAGCTCTGGTTTTAGAACTACAGCTGTAGGAATTTAGATGATGAGGGGAGCCCATAATGCTCTTTGATTAAACAAGTCCCCAGGAGACAGTGCACTGCAAAGGATCATCGAAGAGGGTGAAATGAGCAGACAATGGGGAAAGAGAATACCAAGAAAAAGGTACTCCATTAAAGAGCCAGAACTTTGTAAACTTCTTGGTAAAAATGAACTCATAGTCTTTTCATTATGCTCCATGAGATTAAATTAAATGTCACAAAACTCTTTTAGTTTGTTTTCATTCATTATTCCATTCATTCATTCAACAAATATTTATTTATCATGCCCCTTTTCATGCCATACTGTGTCGTACAAAAATACAATAGAAAGACTCTGCCTTGAGGAGCTCTCAGTCTGTGGGAAGGTACATGCAGTACAATGGAGTAAGAACTGTAAAAATAACGGCGCACCATGGGCATAGATAGACCAGCTGTTTTCAGGGATGCTGACAGAAAACAGAACCATCAAAAGAAAATTTGTTAATAGTGGCTGAGCTGGGCTATTAAATTGGGGTTTAGGGAAGATCAAGACCTGGGATCACTCGGCACTTTTCCTTCACCTTGAGGGAGTTATTAAAACTGCCTGAATTAGGAGAGGCAAAGTCTGACACCTAGTATCTTGTGTACATTTCCAATTCCAGAAAACAAAAAATTCCAACATGCATAGTATTAGTATATTCACAAGCATAGATGATAAGACCTGAAAGATGTCTTTTGAGCTCATATAGTCCAATGTCCCACCTTAGAAACAAACAAAAAAAGCCCCTGAGGCCCAAAGAGAGGTAAACATCCTGCCAAACCAGGCAGAACTCATTAGTGCAGCACACTGCCTGTAGCCAAGCTAGTGCTCATCCCACTGCAGCAAAGCCTGCACCAGCCTCAGCTTTCTCTGGCTTATTTCCTAGCCTTCGATCTGTTTTTAAATAGTATATAGGTCAGGCATGGTGACTCACGCTTTTAATTCCAGCACTTTGGGAGGCCAAGGTAGGAGGATTGCTTGAGCTCAGGAGTTTGAGCCCAGCCTAGACAACATAGTTAGACCTTGTCTCTACAAAAAAAAAAAAAATTAGCCAGTGGTAGTGGTGCGTGCCTGAAGTCCCAACTACTCAGGAGGCTGGAGCAGAAGAATAGTCTTAGTTCAGAGGTTGAGGCTGAGATCATCTGTGATTGTGCCACTAACTCCAGTCTGGCTGACAGTGAGACCTCAATTAACTAAATAAATAAATAAAATAGTATATATAACATTTTATCTATCATGAAACTATTTAATTTTTAACATTAAAAAGATATAGTGCTTTTCCAGGAATATCTTCTTCTTTAAAAAATTTACTACAAAAAATTTATTACAATTTTAAGCATACACTAAAGTAGAGAAAATAGTATAATACGCTTTCATAATATCTATTGATCAAATTCAATAACTTTTAACATTTTGACGCACTTATTTTATCTCTCTTTTTTCTTTGTTTCTCTTTGCTACAGCAATATTTTAAAGTAAACTCCAGACATTATGTCTATGTCATTTCAACCCTAAATACTTCTGTGTACCTCTGGAAAATAAGGACAATTTCTCATGCCACCACAATATGGTCACAACTAGAAAACTAACAATGATTCCTTAATATAATCTAATAATCAATATTCAAATGTCTTTATTTGTCTCAAAAATATCATTTTTCACCTATGCTAGTTATTTTAAATATTTATATTTTTCTATAAACAGCATTCAACATTTGGATTCAGCAGTCCTATTTTTCTTGCTTTTTGTAAACTTCTATTCTGAACTGATACCTTAGTTCCAAGGGCCTTATATATAAGTCATTAACTTCAGGCACACCTCCCCAATCCTGCTCTCAGCCTCAATATATTTTTAACACTTCAATGATTACTACAGATATCTTTCCTGCTTTTTCACCCCAATACACACAAGCTATGAATCCCTCATTACTTTCTCCAGTCTATTAAAATTACAGTAAAACCCATTAAAAAGATCCTTTTTATATTACAGATAAAATCACATTTGCTATATATATAGTAGTGTGTGATTCATATAGCTGTAATTATAATTCAATAACTCTAGATATTTTCTTGGTCCATCAATGCCAACATGAAGGCTGTATTTGAAACCTGATATGGATCCTTTCTTGGCCAGTGCATCTAATAGCTATCCCACATGGAATCTAACTTCTTTAAATTTTAGCTTGAAATCACATCCACTGTTTCCTTTCTTTTTTACAGAGTATTTTAAACAAAAAATGGACATTTTCTCTACACTTATGACACATCTAAAAAAATTGAGCTCATGGTAAACATCTCAGAAAAGCCACTTCATTAGTGTAATTTAAAAGCCAAATTCCAGGTCCTCCTAGCAAAGCAGAAATACCCATAATTGTGATAAATAATATTAGTGAACTAAATGCTCCAGTAAAAAAGACAAATTGCAAGACTGGATCTAAAAAACAAAACCTAACTTTGTATTGTTCAAAAAAGTTGCATATTAAGAAGGATGTAAAAGTATTACAAGTGAAACAAACAAACAAACTAGAGAGAGAGAGACAGAGAGAGCTCCATGCAAGCACGTACAAAGAGGAAACTGATATATCTGTGATAATATCAGGCAAAATCATATTTAAGGCAAAAAACAATATTAGCAATGGAAAGGGAGGTTTCATCATAATAAAAAGCTTAATTCACAAGGAAGGTATAATAATTCTAGATGCACCTAATAGTGTGAACTCAAACATAAAAAGCAAATGTTATAGGACTAGAGGTAGAAACAGACAAAGCCACAATCATGAATAGAAATTGACAGAATACACAGACCATATAATTTAAACAGAAGAATAAACTTGACCTAATTGATATAAATGGAATATTGCACCCAACAACTCAAAAGCATATAGAATATTTTCAAAAATTGAGTATGTGCTGCAAAGAAAGTCTCAACAAATTTCAAAGAAGTGACAGCAGACAGAGTATGTTCTCTGACTATAATGCAACTAGGCTAAATGTCAATTTTTTTTAAAAAAAATAACTTTAAAATTCCCATATATTTAAAAAATATGCAAAGGCCAAAGAAGAAATCATATGACATATTTTGAACTGAAAATCCCAAATATCAAAACTTGGGAAATGTGTTTAAAGAAGTACTTTAAGAGAAACTATACCATTAAATGCATACTAGAAAAGAAGTAAGAGTGAAAATTAATAAGTATTATTTGTAAGAAGTTAAAAAAGAATAGCAAGTTAAAGTCAAAAGAAAAAATAATAAAGATTATACCAAAATTAATAAAACATTAGAGAGCTTACAACAGAGGTTCAATAAAGCAGAAATTGACTCATTGAAAACACCAGGAGAAACTAGAAATGAAACTCATCAAAGTCATACAGGAAGTAAAAGCAGAGTTGGCAAATTTCAGAAATCCTATTCTGAAAGAATGGAAATGAAGAGTTCCATCCTGAAAATCAAAAGCAAAGTAAGAAGCATAGAGAGCAGAATTGCCCAAGCAGAGGAAATAATATCAGAGCTCAAAGACCAAAATATGGCGTTAATCCAGTCTGTTAAAAACATTTTTTTGCCGGGCTCAGTGGCTCAACCTGTAATCCCGCGCCTTGGGAGGCTGAGGTGAGTGGATTGCCTGAGCCCGTGGGTTCAAGACCTGCCTGGGCAGGCAAAACCTCATCTCTACAATAAATCAAGAAAATTTGCCGGGCGTGGTAGTGCACACCTGTAGTTCCGGCTACTCGGAAGGCTGAGGTGGAAGGATCACCAGAGCCCAGCAGGTCGAGGCCGCGGTGGCCGAAGCGGCCACTGCACTCCGGTCTGGGCGACGGAGTGAGACACCAACTCAAAAAAAAACAAACAAACATTTTTTTAAAAGCTCATAAAGAAGTAAAGCCTCCGAGAGATGTGGGACTATGTCAAGAACCAAGAAGGCAAACCTATGCCTGACTCATATCCCCAATACAGAAAAGGAAGCTGAGAATATTATGGAACAAGCACTCCTTAAGGTCATCAAAGAAAATTTTCCACGTCTTGCTAGAGAGATGGCCATTCAAACACAAGAGATTCAGATAACTCCTACAAAGTATTACATGAGAAGACCAACCCCAAGACACATAGAAATCCACCTTCACAAAGTAAACATAAAAGAAAAAATCCTGAAGGCGGCAAGAGAGAAAGTCAGACTACCTACTGCGGAAGACCCATCAGAATCGCTCCAGACTTACCTGCAGAAAAACTACAAACCAGAGGGACTGGAGTCCAATCTTTAACATTCTTAAATACAGGCAATAATTTCCTAGCCAATAATTTCCTACCCCACCAAGCTAAACTTCATCAGTGATGGAGAAGAAAAATCTTTCCAAGATATCCAGTCCCTAAGAGAATATGCCTTCTCCAGACCCGTCCTTCAGGAAATGCTTGAGAAGGTTTTGAACACAGAAAAAAAAAAGAATGGTTATACCCATCACAAAAGTATAGGCAAGCACAGAGTCAACAGATTATACAAAGCACTCACAAAAATGAAAACACACATATATAAATATAAAAGTAAAAGGAAATAAAGAACTCCCTAAGAGCTCTATGGCAGGGATAAACTCTTACATTTCAATAATCAATGGAAACGTGAATGGACTAAATGCACTACTGAAGAGACATAAAGAAACTAGAAACACTAGATAGAGAAGCATGATCCAACAGTCTGCTGCCTCCAAGAAACTCATCTCATTCCAAATGACACCCACAGGCTCAAAGTTGGGAGCTGGAAAATGGTCTTTCAGGCAAATGGAAGACAAAAGAAAGCAGGACTAGCTACTCTGATATCAGACAAAGCAGACTTCAAACCATCAAAAGTTAAAAGGGACACCACATAATGATAAAAAGTTCAATCCACCACAAGAAATACCCCTTTTAAACATATATGCACCCAGCACAGGCTCACCAGGTTTTATAAAACAACTAAGAGAGGACATTGACTAAGAGAGGACATTGACTCTCACACAATTATATTTGGAGAATTAAATACCCCACTAACAATTCTCGATAGATCATCAAGGCAAAAAGCCAACAAAGAGATGTGGAACCTTAACTTGACATTTAATCAAATGAGTTTAATAGACATCCAAAAAACACTCCACCCAACATTTATAGAGTATACATTCTACTCATTAGCACATGGAACATATTTCAAGATCAATCACATTCTCAGACATAAATCAAACATGAACAGATTTCAACAGATCGAAATAATACTGCATCTTCTCAGATCACAGTGGAATAAAAATAAATATTGCCACCAATAAG
Organism: Tarsius wallacei; assembly: GCA_963574415.1. Taxonomy (NCBI): domain Eukaryota; kingdom Metazoa; phylum Chordata; class Mammalia; order Primates; family Tarsiidae; genus Tarsius; species Tarsius wallacei. The sequence goes on along the minus strand of CAUYQG010058637.1, from coordinate 5,452 downwards.
ATCCCCTCAAAACACATAAAGACATGGACACTAAACAACATGCTGTTGAACAACTTCTGGGTTAACATGGAAACCAAGACAGAAATAAAAAGATTTCTGGAAACAAACAAACACCAAGACATATCAAAATCTCTGGTATGCCATGAAAGGAGTGTTAAGAGGAAAAGTCATAACATTGCCTGCACACATCAAGAAAACAGAAAGATCACAAGTAAACAACTTAATGTCATGCCTAAGGGAGCTGGAAAGGCAAAATCTAAATCTAACTTCATCAGAAGAATCCAGATCACCAAGATAAAATCACAATTGCAGGATGTAGAAGATGGAAATATCATAGAAAGGATCAACAAGACAAAAAAGCTGGTTCTTTGAAAGGGTAAATAAGATTGACAGACCCCTGAGCAGATTGACTTTTTAAAAAAGGGAGAAAGAAAGTTCAAATAAACACAACTAGAAACACAAAAGGTGAAGTCACAACTGATGCTGAAGAAATTCAGAAGACTATCAAAGATTACTATGAACACCTATATGCAAATAAACTAGGAAACCTAAAGGAAGTGGAGTACTTTCTGACACCACACAACCTCCCAAGGTTGAATCAAGAAAACATTAAAACTCTAAACAAACCAATAATAATCCAGGAAATTGACTCAGTCATAAGAAATCTCTCCACCAAAAAAAGACCCTGAACCAATGGCTTTCCAGCTTAATTCTAAAAGACATACAAGGAGGAGCTGATACCAATCTTATTAAAAGTATTACAGGCAATCAAGAACAATGGAATTCTTCCCAACTTATTTTATGATGTTAACATTGTACTGATACCCAAACCTAGCAAAGAACCAACAAGGAAGGAGAATTACAAGCCAATCTCCTTGATGAACATAGACGTACAAATTCTCAACAAGATTCTAGCAAATCAGATCCAACAACACATCTCAAGGATCATCCACCATGACCAGGTGGGCTTCATTCCTGGGATGCAGGGTTGGCTCAACATTCACAAGACTGTAAATGTAATTCGGCACATTAACAAATGTAAAACCAAGAACCATGTGATTATCTCATTAGATGCAGAAAAAGCATTCAACAAAATCCAGCATCCCTTCCTGATAAAAACTCACGAGCACCCTAGGCATAGAAGGAACATTCCTCAAAACAGTAAGAACCATCTATGATAAACCCACAGTCAACATTTTGCTCAATGGGCAGAAGCTGGAAGCATTCCCCCTAAGAACAGGAACAAGACAAGGATGCCCACTCATATCCCTCCTGTTCAACATAGTGCTGGAAGTCCTAGCCATAGCAATCAGGCAAGAGAAGGAAATCAGGGGTATTTAAATGGGAAAAGAGGAAGTTAGCCTATCTCTCTTTGTGGATGATATGATTCTATACCTAGAAAACCTCAGAGAGTCTGTCAAAAGCCTCCTTGCATTGATAAACAACTTTAGTAAGGTTTTGGGTTACAAAATCAATATGCAAAAGACAGTTGCATTTCTGCACACCAGCAAACAGCAGGTGAAGAACCAAATAACAAAATCTCATTGACAATAGACACACACACACACACACAATACCTTGGCATCCACCTAACCAAAGAAGTGAAAGACCTTTACAATGAGAACTACAAAATGCTGCTCAAAGAAAACAAGGATGACACAAACAAATGGAAAAACATCCCATACTCTTGAACTGGAAGATTCAATATTGTCAGATATCCACCCTACCCAAGGCAATCTACAGATTCAATGCAATACCCATCAAATTCACAACATCATTTTTCACAGACCTGGAAATGACAATAAACAACAAATTCATATGGAAATAGCAAAGAGCATGAATAGTCAAAACAATCCTCAGCAAAAGGACCAAAGCAGGAGGTATATACTTCCAGACTTTAAACTTTATTACAAGGCTACAGTAACCAAGATGGCATAATATTGGTACAGGAATAGGCACATAGACCAATGTTCCAGGACAAAGATTCCAGAAGTAAAAACACAGCCTCTCAACCAACTCATCTTCAACAAAGCCACCAATAACAATCACTGAGGAAAGGAGACTATTTTTAGCAAATGGTCCTGGGAAAACTGCCTAACCAAATGCAGAAGAATGAAACTGGACCCCTACTTATCCCCATATACAAAAATCAGCTCACAATGGATCAAGTACCGAAACATAAGACCTCAAACTATAAGAATCCTCAAAGAAAACGTAGGAAACGCTCTTAAAGAATTTGGAGCAGGCAATGAATTCTTGACCAAGTCCCCAAAAGTGAATGCTATAAAAGCTAAGACAGACAAGTGGGACCTCATCAAACTGAAAAATTTTTGCACAGCAAAAGAAACCATCAAGAGAGTAAAGAGACAACCTACAGACTGGAAAATAACATTTGCCAGCTATGCATCTGACACAGGCCTAACATCCAGGATCTACAAGCAATTAAAATGAAGTGAAAGGAAAGCAAAACACAACAAAACCAAAAACCCAACTCCATTAAAAAGTAGACAAAGGACATGAACATACACTTCTCAAAAGATGACATACAAGCAGCCAACAGACACATGGAGAAATGCTCAGCCTCACTAATCATCAGAGAAACGCAAATCAAAACTACAGTGAGATACCACCTAACTCTAGTAAGGATGGTCATCATTAATAAGTCAAAAAACAACAGATGCTGGCACAGTGTGGAGAAAATGAAACATTTCTGCACTGTTGGTAGGCGTGCTCTGTGGAAAGTAGCACGCCAATTTCTAAAAGAACTAAAAATTGACCTTCCATATAATCCAGCAATCCCTCTCCTGGGCATATACCTGGAGGAACATAAATCACTCTACCAAAAAGACACCTGCACACCCATGTTTATTGCTGCACTATTCATAATAGGGAAGCATGGGACCAATCTTGCATCAAAAGTAGACTGGATAAAGAAAATGTGGTACATATACATGATGGAGTATTATGCAGCCATAATAAAGAACAAAATCATGGACTTTGCAGCAACTTGGATGGAGTTGGAGACCATCTTACTAAGTGAACTATCTCAGAAACAAATAACTAAATACCACATTTTCACTCATAAGTGGACCCTGAACACTAATCATGTTAGCACAAGAGTGGGATAGGCAGTTGTTAGGCACTGCTAGGGGAGGAAGGAAGGTGAGAAGCACTTGACAATACAAAGGGTACCTGGTCCACTATGAGAGGAAGTGAGGGCCAGTTAGAAGCCCAAACCTCACCTACACGGAGACTACTTATGTTATTAATCCTCACTTGTACCCCAGAAGTCTATAATAAGTAAAGTAATTTTAAAAAAAAATTTTTTTGGTGAAAATAACATATAGTTTCCAAAATAAATTGAGTATCTATAACTCCCCCCAAAAATGTTAATGGTAGACCTTAAGTGGTGGGTATACAGGTATTCACTGAAGTTCTTTCAATTTTGCTATATGTTTGAAATTTTCCATGATAAAACATCAGTGGGAAAAAAGATCTGACAATACTAAGTGTGATGCAACTTTAAATAACAGGCACTATCGAATGCTGCTGATGGAAATGGCAATTAATATAACCACTTTGGAAACCTGATAGTCATTATCTGCTGAAGCTAAATATACCGATATTATAGGACCCAGCAATCCTCCTCACAGGTATATATCCAGTGTAAGTGAGTATACATGAGTACCAAGGGTCATTAGTGAGAATGTCCATAACAGCTTTATTGATAACATCTAAAATCCTTTGGAAACCCAAATGTTTATCAATAATAGAGTGAATAAATAAACAGAAGAGTGGTTTATAATGATACAGTATAATATATGATAACAAAAAAATGAACTGTCTACAGCAGAACACAACAATGCTGAATCTCCTAAACATAATACTAAGCCAGGCTAAAAGAATGCATACATAAGTCTAAAATAGGCAAAACTAAATCGTATGGTGAATAAGGATGAATTCTTACGTGATACAAAAAAAAGGAAGTGCTTACCATAAACATCAAAATAGTGATTATGCTTGGGAGAAGGGAGGGGATTATGACTGGGAAAGAAACTTGAAAGGTTTTGGGAGAATGCCAGCAATGTTCTGTTTATTAACCTAAGTGCCTAAATTTTTGCTTTTTAGTAATTAGGCTTCATTCCATGTTATTCACTTCTTTGCATGTATTTCATGTTTCACAATTTTTAAAGGCCTAGAAAAAGTGCTTACATGTTGCCAAGGCTATCAGGAAATGGGACCCCTCACACATTGCTGGTGGGACCGCAAACCAGCACAGTGTTCTGAAGAGCTAAGTGCTGCCAGTGAAACTCAATAGGCATGCTCCCCAGCATCTAGCACCCACTTCCAAAGATCTGTACCAGAGAAATTCTTCACCCATACAAGGCTGTTCTGTGCAACTCTTATTATTTATTTGCTGTTGGTAGTGTGTCATTGGAGGCAAGCTAGGTGTTCATTAGAAGAGGAACTGATCAATAAAATCTGTTGGATGCATGTTAAAGAAAGCTAGGAAGTCAAAAGCAATGAACTAAAAAAAAGCAAGAGAGTAACACGAATTGATTTCTTACAGTGTTGAGTGGAAAAAAGTAATCAAGTTATATCTATATCCTTTATGTAAATATAAAACACACAGACAAAGATATTCTTTTTCAGAGGTTCATATTTTCACTAGTACGTACAATATATACCTATATGTATACACATCCCAAATACTTTGGTGTAGGAGATGCCTGTGGGAAAGAGAGAAATGGGAAGGGAGCTAGGAATGGAGTGATAAAATCAGAGAGAAGCCTTGAGTGGGTGGCGATGGTCGTGTGCAATGAACGGAATAGAATTAACTCTGCACTCCTGAGGTCCAAAGAAGAAACAAAAAAGTAAGGAAATATACTAATATCATTATTGTTACTAGTCTACAGAACCCTCAGATCAGTGTGGGACTCCTTCCACATTTTAAAATACTACAAGATATACTTCTTAGGGCTCTCTTTGTGGTGGCTTCTTCCTTATATTATACCTGTGCTTTCCAAAATATTAAGGAGCTGGTCTCCCCAGTACTGCGTTGATCATTAGTATTGTGCCGGGCTCGGTGGCTCAGCCTGTAATACCGCGCTTTGGGAGGCTGAGGTGAGTGGATTGCCTGAGCCCGCGGGTTCGAGATCCGCCTGGGCAACTTGGCGAGACCTCATCTCTACAATAAATCAAAAAATATCAGCTGGGCGTGGTAGCGCATGCCCATAAATCCGGCTACTCAGAAGACTGAGGCGGAAGGATCGCTGGAGCCCAGCAGGTCGAGGCTGCAGTGGCCAGGAGCGGCCACTGCACTCCAGTCCGGGCGACAGAGTGAGACTCCAACTCAAAAAAAAAAAAAAAAATCATTAGTATTGTTCTTTCCCTGTCACCGATACTGTTGTGATACCGACAGAACCATTCTGTTGAGTTATTAAGCTGTATA
>CAUYQG010058636.1:0-19407 GCA_963574415.1 Tarsius wallacei | reverse complement strand
AGGCTGAGGAGAGTGGATTGCCTGAGCCCGCGGGTTCGAGACCCGCCTGGGCAGGCGAAACCTCATCTCTACAATAAATCAAAAAAATCAGCCGGGCGTGGTAGCGCACGCCTGTAGTTCCGGCTACTCGGAAGGCTGAGGCGGAAGGATCACCACAGCCCAGCAGGTCGAGGCTGCGGTGGCCGGAAGCGGCCACTGCACTCCAGCCTGGGCGACAGAGTGAGACACCAACTCAAAAAAAATAAATAAATAAAAATAAAAATAAATGAAAAAAAGAGAAAGGATGTGCAAACTCCTCCCAGGCCAGCTAAAGCAGCTCTGTCCCTATATCCCAGCTGTTCTCCTGGTACAGTGTTAATGTCACCCAAAGTTTGAGTAGCACTTCACAGTATCTGTAGCAAGAAGAATAAGTATGAGAACCAGCCATTTGGATTTGGGTACAAAGTCTTCAACTTCAAAAATAAGTGCTCTATACCACTAAATAATTTTCAGCAGTTTTCACTGAAGTCTGGCCCCAAGCAAGCAACTCAGATAATATTTATACATGACATCAGAACAACTGCTGTTGAAATCCCAGAGAACTTTCCCTACCAAATCTGGAGAACAGAAAGTTCCCCACACGGCCTGTATCTCCCTAGCTCACCCACATGGCCACAATGCTCAGTGGCCTTCTCATTTTCCCTAAGGCTGTTAAGTCATCTCACCAATTTGACAAGGCCTTTCCACGTAGAATTTTCCCCCCAGGAAGGGGGGGAGAAAAGTATTACACATACGAAGGGGAACCCCCCCAAAAAACAACCAGAATTTATTTATAAAAAATTGCGTTATTTATTTTTACATGTTTAAACTTCAGTCACATTCAAAGTACTCTCCATTTGCTGCAATACACCTATTGAGATGGTCTTTCTACTTCTCAAAACAGTTTCGGAACTCATCCATTTTGATGTCTTTTAGTGCTTCTGCCATTTTTGTTTCACCTCTTCCACTTCAGCAAAATGTTGCCCTTTGAGTGCTTTTGTCATCCAAGGAAACAGAAAAAAGTCACTCGGGCGAGGTTGGGTAAATAGGGAGGGTGGCACAGGGATCATGCCGGGGTTTTTTTGGTCAAAAACTGCTGAACACTCAGCATGTGTGGGCAGGAGCACTCATAAATCACCCACCATGAAATGGGCAAATGCATTGAAAGAATCTCCCCCCAAAAATTCACTGAAGCCGAATGCAGCCAAGGATTCCTAGAACACTTACCTAGTGACAGAAGCCTACACCACAAGAGCCCGACCCTCTGAAAGATAATTCCAGGTTTTGCAGGGTGCCCCTCATAAGTATGACAAGCTGATCACAGGAAATGCACGAACAATGTTCTACAGTTTAAGATATAGCAAGAAAATCCTAGGTTAAGGTCTCTTGGTGTCCTCACGGCCCCACTAATGAGAATTCTTATCGGTATCTGCACAGACATAGGGCAAACAGAAAAGAACAGGCACCATTCGGATACCACTAAGAGATCAGCACGTGTGTCCCTCAGAGTCACATGTTTAATGAAAAACCTGTAAGTCAGTTTTGATATATCTAGGGAGAAAACTGAGCCTGAGCACCAAGTCAGGCCACTGATTTTTATAGCAAACACACACCAACACATATAAGAGCCTGTCATTATGTTTTTGAAACTGTGGCACACGATTTCAATCAATAGGAAATGTCTCAACAACTTACCCAATGTTCCCATTCCACGTGTGGCTTACAGTCTCACTACTCCCCAGCCCTCCCCTGCAACATCAAACACGTCACACAGTTACACACATTTTCTCTCCACGGCGATTTAGTGCTGAGGCCAAAATACGAATTCATCCACTATGTTTTCATCCTTTTCTATCCATTAGCAGTTTCTCAATGAATGATGTCTGCATCTTCCTCTCGTAGCCTTCAATACCAAGCTCAGCCTCTTCTGGTTTGGCAGTTCCTCAATTGTTATACACAAAGTTACCACATGAACCACCAATACCACTCTTAGGTACACAAAGAATAGAACTGGAAATACATGTCCACACAAACACCAGCAGCCTTATCCATAACAGCCAAAACTTGGAAACAACCCTAGTGTACATCAACTGAGCAATCGATGAACAAAATGTAGTATATCCACACGGTGGAATATTATTGGCAACAGAAAGGAATAAAGCATAGATATACACCACAGAAAACCTAACCTAAATTAAGGAGCCAGTCATAAGAGGCTGCATGTAGTAAGATTCCATTTCTATGAATTATCCAGAACAGGCAAACCTACAGAGATAGGAAGCAAATTCCTGGTTGCCAGGGCCTAGAAGACAGGGATGGGAAGCAATCGCTAAAGTGTGTAGGGTTTTTCAATAAGTTGATGAAAATGTTCTGAAATCAGATAGTGGGAATGGCTGCAAAACGGTGATAAATTAAAAATCACAGTCAGGCACAGTGGCTCATGCCTGTAATCCCAGCACTTTGGGAGGCAGAGGTGAGAGGACTGCCTGAGCTCAAGAGTTCGAGACCAGCCTGGGCAACATGGCGAAACCTCATCTCTAAAATAAATCAAAAAATTAGCCAGGCATGGTGATGGGCCTATAGTCCCAGCTCCTTGGAAGGATGGCCTGAGCCCACAGTAGGTCAAGACTGAGGTAGCCGTGAGCATTGTCACTGCAGTCCAGCTTAGGATACAGAGGGAGACTCTGACTCAAAAGGACAAACAAAAAACTCCACTAAATCGTACACTTTTAAAAGGGTGAATTAATGTATCTATGAGATTGAGTGAGGTGTGAGTTATATCTCAGAAAAGCTGGTTTTTAAAAAAACACAGTAACCTCTATTTTACGGTGGTTTTAATTTTTTACATTTTATAGTATTTAAAAAAAATTTTTTTTAAGCAACAGGCTATTACACTTACCAGCTGGGCAAGCTTGAGTGAGCACTGACTTTGGTTTTCTATTACAAAACGGGGCTAGTAATGGTACCCATGTTAATAGTACCTCGCTCATAATTTTATTAGAATGATTAAACGAAATCCCATCCATAAAGGACTTTTAAAGAATACCTAGGATAAAGCAAGCACTTGATAATGAGCTATGATGACTGCAACCTCTGTAACAGAAAAGGCTATTTCCATTTTGAAAGCCAAAACATGCCCTCCTACTTAGATCACCACACATTCTTGACTCCTTCCTCATCATTTAAAAAGCAATTCTCCTCTCAGCTGAGACAAATGCCAAGTGAAAAGCAATCAGATCCAAGAGAAACAAGGCAAATAATTCACGATGGCCTCTAGTCCCGTTACAGAACATGTGCCCTTGTGCAGACCTCACAGAAGGGTCTTTATGTGCACTGTGCCATTAAAGCTTCTCCACAATCCTCTAGAAAAGGTACCATTAGTCTTGTTTTACAGAGGAGAGACTTAAAGCTTGCAGAGATTTATTTGGCTAAGGTCGCCCAGGGCAAGAGACTGAGCCAGGATTCAAACCAGGTTTATGACTCCAAAGTCAGAGCTATGCAGTATCTGAGAGAAAATTGGTTCCTCAAAAATTGGCTACTCTGAGAAACCCCTGAAAACCTGCAACCATGAGAGGAAGGAAAACAATGAAAGTCATCTCAGACTTTCCTAAAAAATAAAACTAAGCTAGGAAAATAAGTGTTTCGTATTTAATAAGTTTTGTTATAATCCCAACCATGCCCTAAGTTTCAGGACAAAGCATGAGTCAAGAGTCGAGAATTTTCAGTGTAATTCTTGACAAAACCGTAGCATGATATGACATGGAGAGGGTCACAGAGAGGTGATTTTTGCTAAAATATTTCAGAAGCATATTCATTTTCTTAATGTTTTGACATTTAAACCATCTTCTTTCGAAGCACCAAACACATCATCCTTGTCCATTTTCTCCTCTTCCATTGCCAACACAAAGACACTTCCTGCAGACCAGATGGGAAACAGGATGAACAGAAGCTAGTAATAAGCACAAAGACCTGTTCAAATGGAGACCAATTTTATTAATGTTGCATTTATTATTAAATATTTCATGCTATAAGAGCTTGTGCACCTCTGTGCAATTCTGGAGTTAGAACTCAAAGAATAATAAGAAAACAAGAATACCTATGCTGTCTCCCCAATACCTAACCTGCTCAAAAAGTTTACTCATTTGGTAAATATAACTCTTCAAAACCACCTCCAAAATCACAGTAGATCCTATCCTACTCCATAGAGTCCCTGAGTCAAGAGAAACACACTCATTACTGTCAAGTCTCACAGTTGTCTCTAATAAAAATCTAAATGTGCTCCGACAAAGGCAAGCGCCAATGTTTTGCCCCTTAGGCTAACGACAGCCTGCAAAGCATCTGTAAATTCAAACACCTTGCTAGCGACAGAGCCAGAATGGACCAAAGAATATCCTGACCCTACACTCCAGAGATTCACTGACATTCTTATGCCTCCCCAATCTCCCCAGACTCCTTGACAAAACCAGATTAAAAAAAAAAAAATTAACAAAAGATAAAAGGCATCCTTGAGCACAACAGACTGGTGAGTCAAAACTTCATTAACAGCTACTGATCACATAGACAGTCAACATATGTAAAATACCACCTTTAAAAAAAGAAGATAGGCCGAGCTTGGTGGCTTAGCCTCTAATGCTAGCACTTTGGGAGGCCGAGGCAAGTGGATAGCCTGAGCCCACGGGTTCGAGACCAGCCTGGGTGACTTGGCAAGACCTCATCTCTACAATAAATAAAAAAAATTAGCCGGGCGTGATAGCACATGCACCTGTAGTTCCCGTTACCTGGAAGGCTGAGGCGGAAGGATCGCCAGAGCCCAGCAAGTCGATGCTGGGGTGGGCATGAGCATTTCACTGCACTCCAGCCTGGACAACAGAGTGAGATTCCAACTCGAAAAAAAAAGAAGATGAAGGTTGAGGCAGAAGGCATCCAGACGTGAGGAATGTCATGGACAAAGGCCCAGGAAGGAAGAATGGGCCCATAAAAGTGATCTTAGAAAGAAAGAGTATGTGTTTAAAGTTTGGCAACTGTCCTTTTTTGTTAAAACACAGCTATGGCTTAAAAATATCCCATCAGTTCATCTTTCCAGATATTTTAACTATGGAAAACTATAAATAAGTACATACTGTCCTCCTCCTCACCCCGTCCCCATGATAGCCTTTGCCCAAGGTTCTTCACATTTTTGTTTGCATAACCCCAAACAGGAATTAGAAAAACTATGGACTCTTTCATATATTTTTAAGGTAACATTCAGAATTTCACTGTAATTTTAAATGGCTGCAAAGAGTATAATTTCTTGCATACTGTAAATATTAAGTTTTTTAAAAATTACATGTCTTAAATGTATCCATTTTGGCCTAAATGCCCTAACCATTTCTGACACTCAACATCCATTTTAAAAAATTAATGAACAAACTCTTTAAGATCTGGAAATTGCACATCACTTCCCTCTCTCCTTGATCTCAACTTTCCACCCCAGCGTCCCCACAGTACTTCATCCTGTTACTTTTATGCTTGAAAGCCTATCCCTACTTCTCGGCAACAAAAATCTGTACCTCTGAAATGTGTGTATTATTTAACCATAAATATCAGTATTAAAAGTTTCTTCTAAGTTGAGTTAAACACAACTATTATTTTAAGGGCAAATTTGGCCAAAAGAAACTGTGTATTATTCAATGTAAGTGAAATGTTGGAAAACTGCATATCTTAGGCCACTCTTTATAGATCACTACTAACTACTGGAATGAGACAAGATACAGCATGATACAAATGAAGGCACTGGAAAAGGTGTTCACATAAACAAGTAGAAGGAAAAAAGGTTCTTCTAACAAAGAGTAATATGCATCTGTGGATTTAACATTTAACAATCTATCAGCTGGCCAATCAATTAAGTCACCTATCAGTTTTATTGAAAGCAAAGAATGAGAAGCTTCTTTACAAAAGGTTCCTTTACCCGGTCATTACAGTCATTCACTTTCTCAGCAGTCACAGCAATGTTTTAATTACCCCCTGCTAGGCACCCTGATGATTAGGGGTAGGTGAGAGGTTTGTCTTCCATTTGAAGAATGATAATTCTGAAAGAGGAGGTGTGAAGAGGGAGCCAGCAGACCGCCTGGGCCACTGGCATTTTCTCAGGAAGGTCAACATTAGGATGGGTCACCATCAAGATCTAAGAATCAGCAGTGGATTCCCTTTAATGATCAGTGCCTGCGTGTCCCTTGGGTAGTCTTCCAGCACCTCCAGACGTGCATCCTCTGGTTTGAACGCCACTGCTCTGTCACCTGCACTGACAGACCTTGAGTTCAAAGGCAGATGGGGATGTGACAGGGAAGTATAGAATAAATTTTATTTGTAATTATCCAAAGTCTGATACTAACCTAGGCTGTTTCATACATACATTTTTTTCACAAGGTATCGAAATTTAATATAAAGATGAGTGCTCTATACCCTTTCACTTCATCAGATTACTTTCAATTTCAAATGAAAATTTAGCCTTCTACAAAATGAAAACTGTATTCCCTTTCCTGACAGATCATATTCCAGCAAGCAAGATCAAAACAAGGGCACTATAGAAGCAGCTGCCATCCTATTACAAAAGCAATCCCGACACAGCAGTTCTCAACTGTGACAGCCCATATTCGGATTCAATTACTTTAGGGTGGGGCCAGTAGAATCAGTAGATTTTTAAAACTCCCCAGGGATTCTAAAGTGCGGGCCAGGGTTGAGAATCATTGAACCAATTGATAAGAAAGTATTAGCACTGGTTTTTTATTGTGGAGTCGCAATGCATATTTCTAATTTGCAGATTAATCCTAAATTAATCTATTTTAATTTTTAAGATGTGCTGTTAACAATTTTAAAGCATCACAGGTTGTAGAGTTCTACGCAAATAAAAATGCACCGTCTTTTAACTTATTTAAAAGAGGCCATTTAGAGCAAACACTAAATTGCATCCCTCAATTCAAGGAAACTGAAGAGCTACATTATTAGTCAATGTACACTGGGAATCTACTTAGTGGATAACATCACTGACAACACAGATGTGAGAACAACAGATTAAATGAGAACACACCTAAGAGACCCAGCACACTGCCTGGTACACACCAGGAACTCTGTAACTGTTTTAAACCCTTTGCACTCGAGACATCTCACAGATCACCTACTAGCAACTTGACCTCACATTTTTATGAAATAGTGAAAAACGAATCACTTCATATTAAATAGTACTACATTAGAACCAATTATTTTATTGTAATGATATTTGGTTTCTAATGGAATTCTGGACAATGAGGAACTTATTTATATCAAAAAAATCAAAACTGTGTATCTTATATTTTTCTAACATGTAATAACATGTGAAACAGTCATCGACATGCATTGCAGGTTCATTGATAAATGTTGTGCAATGGCAATTTGTTTGATATCTTCCACCTGGTGTTTTTCTGTTCAAGCAGACAATGCAGTCTCATTTTCTTCCTCCCACATTAATAATATATAATTTATTGTCCAATCTGTGCACCACTGTGAAAGCACTTTAACATATTTTTAAAATTTGTTTATGTATATCTCAGAATATATTCAATCGCTTTATTTGCTTGTTTGTGCAATTTGAATGGAAAACCTCAAGGAAACACACATGCTTTAAAAATGTGTGCTGGCATTTTAAGTTTGTCCTTTATAATCACCAGCAATCTCTTTATGTCCCCTGAGAGGGGATATCCAAGTGCTTTGCTAGATTTACAATGTCCCCCCAGAGGCGACATCCAAATGCAAAGGGTTAAAGTTCTGAACCCAGGATTCAGATGGAACATCTACATAATTCTCTAATTCAACAATTCCAATCTTCATGGTCTCCATTCATTTTACTTACTGTGACTTCGCAGATTAGAAAAAGTAGTATCTTCAAGTACATTACAAGTACCAAAATTTGGTATGTGGACACTACAATTTTCCTGGTCATCCTGGGGCAAATCCTATAGCTATCTTTTTTAAAACCATAAAAATACTATAAGCATGTAACAAACACAACATATAACAGGGTATAAATTGGAAAGTATGTCTGCCTTCCTACTATACACATATACCCAAACATCCAACCCATTACTCCTACATCGCACCCAAATCTATTCCCCAGAGGTAATGCTAAATGATCGTTTTCCTTTATTTACTTATTCTAGCTATCAGTGAATATGATTCATTCCTTCTTTTATATTTGCCTCAAACCCATTCTCAAGTTCTACTAAGTCCATCCTAGTTCAAGGCTTCGCTTTCTAATTCATTTCTTGGCATCCTGTCTTCTTCCCCCACAGCCTATCCTATGAATGAGTCACGGGGTTCTTAGTTGCCAACTACAGAATCCATTCTACATGCTTTGAAGTCATTGACTGTGGCCAAGCTCCAGGTTATACACAGCCCTAGGATCTGAGCTGAATCCCATTGGAGAACTGCTCTGGTAAGGGAGCAATTACTGCCATCTCCACTAGAACCACCCCAGCTGTATTCAGACCAGGAAGCTGCCTCTGAAATCACCAACACCATACAAGTCTTCCTTGTCTTTTCAAATTTCACTCCCACAACCAGGTCTTACTAGAGAATCTCACTCAAATGAGCAGAACTCAAATCACATGTCTGCATCCCAGCAGCAACAGAACATGGGTGTTACCATTTGATGGGTTCTCATCTTTGTTTTGTTTTGTATTCTCTTTTGGGAAGCCAGGACTCACAATGTAGAGAACAAGCCAAATGTGAAGAGGATGTGCAAAAGATTCTTAGAGGCCACAAAGTAACAGAAGTATCTACAGTAGTAAGGGAAGAAATTCACTTTTCCAAATTTTCACTGAAAACAGTCTTCTACTAAGAAAAAGAGCCGGGAGCAGTGGCTCACACCTGCAATCCCAGCACTTTGGGAGGGAGAGGCTAGAGGACTGTCTGAGGCCAGGGGTTCAAGACCAGCCTGCACAACCTGGCAAGCCCACAACTCGACAATAATTTTTTTTTTTTTTTTTTTTTTTTGAGTTGGAGTCTCACTCTGTCACCCAGACTGGAGTGGTGGCCACTCCCGGCCACCGCAGCCTCGACCTGCTGGGCTCCGGCGATCCTTCCGCCTCAGCCTTCCAAGTAGCTGGAACTACAGGTGCGCACTACCACACTCGGCTAATTTTTTTGATTTATTGTAGAGATGAGGTCTCACCAAGTTGCCCAGGCAGGTCTCGAACCTGTGGGCTCAGGCAATCCACTCACCTCGGCCTCCCAAAGTGCTGGGATTACAGGCTGAGCCACCGAGCCCAGCCGACAATAAATTTTTAATGGTGTAGTCCCAGCTACTTGGAAGGCTGAAGCACAAGGATTGCCTGAGTCCTGCAGTTTGAGGCTGCAGTAGCTGTGATCATGCCACTGCACCCCAGCCTGGGCAACAGAGTGAGACTCCGACTAAAAGTAAATAAGAAAAAGCGAAGGCAAAAACGGGGGACATGGAGATGTGCCACGTAGTCCCCACTTCAAAGACCCATTGTCTTGGCGCTTGGAGGCAGCCCACAGAAATCAGTTCCTAGAGTTTGCCTCAGCTACTAACAACCACCTGCCCAAAACACACCTCCAAAGGGCAGTTTACATTCAGTGACTGATGAATACAGACTTATAAAAACAAGCCTGGCCATTTCAGCCCAACACTGGACAGCTCCGATGGGCCATAAACACTCAAAAGCTCCCTGTAGTGTTATTCAAGGCTTTGCAGGTCTACACTGCAATTTGACGTCTCCCTTTGCCCAATCCTGCCTCTGCCCCTCCCTTTCATAAGTGTTAATCCTTGAAAATCACATTCCTGTACACCAAACTCTGTCTCAGCATCCACTTCTAAGAACTCCAAGCTGCGCCAGCAGAAAACCTCCAAGAGTTTCCAACTACAGTTACAGAGAAGGTTTTTACTCCCAACGCTGGTCTCTCCTCTGAGCTAATAGTCACAGATCTGTAAATGAAATAGTCAGTGCTCACTCTGTCATTTAGCTGAAGTTCACCCAGTACTTCTTGGTTGAATGAAGCTAACCTTCTGACAGATTCCTCAACAAGGGCTCAAAGGTACAGACTTCCCCAAGTTACTATGTAAACTGTGTTTCTTGTCTTAATACTTAAAGGATAGTTTGGCTGAATATAAAATCTTTGTCATTTTCTCTAAAATATTTTCAAAATGCTATTCTATTGTTGTCTTGCTACACTACATGCCAATTTGAGAAATTTAATGATGTTCAAATTATTTTGTTGCTGTAAAGTATTGAATAAGTTTGAGAATTCTTTTATCTTTGAAATCTGATAGTTTTATTAGAATATATCTCAGAGTTGGCCAGGCACAGTGGCTCATGTCTGTAAACCCAGCACTTTGGGAAGCAGAGGCAAGAGGGATGCCTGAGCCCAGGGGTTCAAGACCAGCCTGGCAACTTGGAGAGACCTCAACTCTACAATAAATCAAAAAATTAGCTGGGCATAGTGGTGCACACCTGTAGTTCCAGCTACTTGGAAGGCTGAGGCAGAAGGATCATCTGAGCCCAGCAGGTCGAAGCTGCCATAGCTGTGACTGTACCACTGTACTTCAGCCAAAAAATAATAATAAAAAGAATATATCTCAGAGTTGATAATTTTGGGTTAATTTTCCCAGGTACCAAGTGGACCCTTCCAATACACAGATTCAGGGTGTGTTTTCTTTTCAGAACATCTTCTTGGATTTTAAATGTTAGTTCCACTCTACTATTCTGTTTTTCTTTTTCATGGTCCAATTATACCTAAGTTGTTTCTGCTTTGCTATTTTCTATTTCAAACACTTCTGATCTTTACTTCATGAAAACATTCTAATTTCACAAGCAAGGATTCAAGCCATCAAAATCTAGCATAACATATCTATGTGACACATGCTGGACACACCAGAACAAGTCTTTCATTCCAGCCCGCAGTCTCCTCAACCACAGTCTGGGCATGCTCTCCTCACTTCCAACTCAATGTCTCTAGTTCCTCTCAAGTCCTCTCCTGCTAGCCGGGTTTGGTGGCTCAGCCTGTAATTCCAGCACTTTGGGAGGCTGGGGTGAGTGGATTGCCTGAGCCTGTGGGTTCGAGACCAGCCCGGGCAACTCGGCAAGACCTCGTCTCTACAATAAATCAAGCCGGACTCGGTGGCTCAGCCTGTAATCCCTCGCCTTGGGAGGCTGAGGTGAGTGGATTGCCTGAGCCCGCGAGTTCGAGACCCACCTGGGCAACTTGGTGAGACCTCATCTCTACAATAAATCAAAAATTAGCCAGGTGTGGTAGTGCGCGCCTGTAGTTCCAGCTCCTTGGAAGGCTGAGGCGGAAGGATCACCAGAGCCCAGCAGGTCAAGGCTGCGGTGGCCAGGAGCGGCCACTGCACTCTAGTCTGGGTGACAGTAAGACTCCAACTCAAAAAAAAAAAAGTCCTCTCCTGCTTACTTCACAAGTCCCACTTTTACCATTCTGATCCCAAATTACCTACTTTTTTCTGAATTCTTATTTTACTGCTCAACTCATTTTAGTAGTATAAGACATTTTAGCTAGAAAACAAAATTATAGTACTGACACCATGAATGTGTCATGGGCTTGTAACTTTTTTTTTTTTTAAGAGTTGGAGTCTCACTCTGTCTCCCAGACTGGAGTGCAATGGCACGCTCACAGCTACTGCAGCCTCGACCTGCTGGGCTCAGGCAATCCTTCCACCTCAGCCTTCCAAGTAGCTGGAACTACAGGCATGGACCACCATGCCTGGCTAATTTTTTGATTTATTGTAGAGACGCACGCTCACCAAGTTGCCCAGGTTGGTCTCGAACCCCTGGACTCAGGCAATTCTCTCACCTCAGCCTCCCAGGGTGCTAGGATTACAGGCTTGAGTGACTCATCTCTTAACAGAGGGAGAACCTGAATAGTGGGAACTATGACTTACACATTTGTTTCTTTTCTCCGTCTGTTACACACTGAATTGTATTCCCCAAAAAATCAGATGTTGAAGTCCTATCCCTCAGTAACTTCAAATGTGACTACATTTGAAAACAGATTCTTTAAAGAGGTAATTAAGCTAAAATGAGGTCATTAGGGTAGGCCCTCCTCCAATACAACTAGTGTCTTTATAAGAAAAGGAAATGTGGATACAGACAGGATGGCCATCTGAAGACACAGGGAGAAGATGGCCTTCTACAAGTCGATGAGCTTGGCTCAGAAGAAACTCTGCTGGCAACTTGATCTTGGCCTTCTAGCCTCCAGAACTGAGAAGATAAATTTCTGTTGCTTAAGCCCCCTAGTCTGTGTTGTTACAGCAGCCCCTGCACACTAATACACAAAATAATATGCTTTCAAATTCTAATATGAATGGGAATTAAGAATGAACGTATAGTTCTGGAGTTCATTCCAGACTGGTATTACACTGCAAATATTTATGGACACAAACACACAAAATTGTCTGTATCCTCACACCAAAGTCTCGACACCCCACTTCACCCCCCAGTTTGTACCTGGCTAAGCCTATCCTCTCCTCCCCCATTCCGCCACACCGCTCAAACCTAACATCTGTCAGCAAGGCTAGAAAAATAGGTCAAGAGTCAAGTGGATGCATTGTCCTTGACAATGGCATGCTGTCTGTGGCAAATGAGATTCTGTTTCTCATATATCTTAAGCTAGTTTGTGGAAAAAAATCTTTTTGCGAAAGAAACCTCATAACCTGGTTAAGAGAATCATAATATTTTGCTAATTCTGAAGGATAAATGAAAAAAAATCATTTACATGAAAATTTATATTACAACTCACACTAACCAATCAGCAAAATAATTATTCTAATAAGCCCATTTTTCTCTTGCTTAATATAAAACACAAGGAACAAATGTATTTAGCATTCACTATACAGCCCACTTAAAAAGCAAAGACCTCAATATATATTGAAAAATCAGAACAGTGAGATTTTCTAATTGCTCCGCCTTTTCTTATTAAAGATTTGCTTCCAGTCTCAGCTGTGGCTTTTGCATAACATAACCTTACATTTTCATGAGACTTCATCATTTTCAAAGGACATTTACAGCCAGTATCTTATTACATGTTTGCATGAGACTTGCAAGACAGACATGAGCCTCATTTTGCTTGAAGTGAAACAAACTCAGAAGTTAAACAACTTGTCCCAAATCACCTCACTAATAAGCTGACTCCTTGTCCTGGCTTCAACCATGAAATGGAATTCAGGCAGTAATATATTCCCAATGTTTTTATTCTTAACTATTAATATTGCCATTTTCCGAGTAGTATATCCTAACAGGCTTTTTCAAAACTATATCCCAACTGCTCTAAATATAACTTAGTACAAATAATAACTAAATTTGATAACAGCCAGTGTGGTGGCTCATGCCTGTAATTCCAGCACTTTGGTGACGGAAGCAAGAGGATTGCCTGAGCCTGGGGGTTTGAGATCAGCCTGGGCAACTTGGCAAGACCGTATCTCTCCAATAAATCAAAAAATTAGCCGGGCGTGGTGGCGCACACCTGTAGTTCCAGCTACTTGGAAGGCTGAGGCAAAAGGATCGTCTGAGCCCAAAGGATCACCTGAACCCAGCAGGTGGAGGCTGCAGTAGCTGTGAACTTGCCACTGTACTCCAGCCTAGGCAACAAAGGGAGAGAGAGAGGGAGGGAGAAGGGGGGGACGGAAGGCGGAAGGGGAGAGGGAGGGAGGGGTGAGTTGGAAGGAAGGAAGGGAGGGAAAGAGGGACAGTAACTCACAGAATCTATTAATTTTGCTATATTTTAAATAGCTGTCCATTTTATGCTAAGTCATTTAACCTGACCCTAGTCTATTCTATCTAATATGACTGATCCTGTCCTAGTTACGTACAATTTTAAAAGCTACAATATGCTCCCAGAGCAAGAAGGAGTAACCACATCCCTGAAACGTCCCCCTGCATTCTAAAAGTGAATAAGGGGAAAAGTGAATTAAACAAGAAAGTTATAGCAATGGAAAACATCACATGTGCATTTGCTAAGTGTTAAGGTTCTTGAGAAATTTCCTAAGTGAAAAACCACTCTCCAAGCTAAGTGTGAGAAACTGAAATGAAGTCTTTGTTTGTTTGTTTTAATGCACAGTTTATAGAGTTTAAGATTAGCCTTCAGGCATCTCTGAGTTTTCTAACTAAAAATAAATCTCAAGTATTTGGGTCAACAGAAGTAAACATGGTTTTTTTTTACAAAAGAGTAGGAAAAAAATCATCCAGCAGAATGAGACTGCAGTAATTGGCTTTCTAGAGATTTACATCTAGGAATAGGGTCACGGACCCCGAATTATTCTCTTAACAGAAGGGAATAATGTGAGAAAACTAGGTATAGATTTCCCAGGAATGACAATTAAGAGTTATAGCACTTCCAAGGCACAGAGATCAAGTAACAGGAAGTTATGAACACCAAATGTAACAGTCACAGCAACCCACACAAGTTATCTCCATCCCAAAAGAATACTGTCTGGGCCGGGTGCGGTGGCTCACGTCTGTAATCCCAGCACTTTGGGAGGTGGAGGCGAGAGGACTGTATGAGTCCAGGGGTTTGAGACCAGCCTGGGCAAATTGGTGAGACCTCGTCTCTACAATAAATAAAAAAATCAGCTGGGTGTGGAGGTGTGCATCTGTAGTTCCAGCTACTTGAAAGGCTGAGGCAGAAGGGTCACCTAAGCCCAGCAAGTTGAGGCTGCAGTGGCCATGAGTGTGCCACTGCACTCCAGCCTGAGTGACAGAATGAGACTCTGAATGTCTGACTAATACCAGCCTCACAAGAGAGTTTGAATAATTTGCCATTTTCTTCTTATCTGTAGATCTTCTTGAAAGTAATGTTAAGCTGAACTTTTTCAGCAGAACTCACTGAGATGCACATTCAGCCATATTAAAAGAGTCTGTGGTTGAATGTCCAGCTTACACAAAATAATTCATTTTTCAACCAAAGTAGAAGTTAATCTGTCAACAGTTCTTTGTGTTAACTGAAAGAATTAGAACAAATCTTATATTCCAGAAGATCAAGTGTACTGATACGAATCAATGTGGCAAAGAAAATGCTAGCTAGTTGCCAAGCCCAAGAGCTGTTTTGTCCTATACTCCTTAGAAATAAATTCTTTTTACTATTATTATTTTTTTATTTATTGTAGAGATGAGGTCTCGCCAAGTTGCCCAGGCTGGTCTCGCACCCATGAGCTCAGGCAATCCACTGGCCTCGGCCTCCCAAAGTGATGGGATTACAGGCTGAGCCACGAAGCCTGGCCAGAAAGAAAATCTTAACTAGGCACGTGGCTACAGAATAGACTCCCTTTCCCAGCCTACCTTGCAGACAAGATGCAACAATATGACTAAGTTCTGGAAAACAGATGTATATAGAGGTCTGGAGGCTACTTCCAAGAAGAGAACTGGAAAAAAGAGTAGAGAGAACATCCTACCTCCATTCCCTCTTCCCACCTGGAGGGAAAATGAACATGACCCTGCAGATTGAGCCGCCACCTTAGAATGAACCACATCTCTGATGATCGCATCAGTCCCGGCTGCTCTCTCAGATAGAGGGGGAACCCTCAAAAAACAGAATTTATTGATTAAAAATTGTGTGTTTATTCTTACATGCTTAAACTTCAGTTACCTTCAAAGGTAGGCAATACACCTATTGAGACTTTTTTTCTACTGCTCCAAACAGTTTTTGACCTCTTTGATTCTGATGCCTTTTAGTGTTTCTGCTGTTTTTTATTTCACCTCTTCTACATCAGCAAAACATACCCCTTGGAGGGCTTTTTTCATCCAGGGAAACAAAAAAAAAAGCTGCTCAGGGCAAGATCAGGTGAATAGGGCTGGTAGGGCATGCGGATCATGATGTTTTGGGTCAAAAACTGCTGAACACTCTACAAAACGTGGGCAGGTGCACTCGTAACCCACCCATCATGAAGTGGGCAAACGAACTGAAAGGATCTCCAAAAAAAAATTCACTAAAGCCAAACACAGCTCACAACAACGCTAGCTGGTGCACTGATGCAGATGGGTTCCTAGAACACTTCCCTAGTGGAGAATGCCTGTACTACAAGGGGCCTACCCTGCGAAAGATAATTCTGGGTTTTTGGGGGGGTCCCCACATAAACAGTCCAGAGGTAAACTTCTATCTTGTTCATGCTGCTGGATTTTCTGTCTCATGAAGTTGATCCCAGTCCTAACTGCTCCACCATTTCTTCACCACCATAGCAGTGGCAGTGATGGTAAGAGCAAAAGTGGTAACACAACATCGGCACACATACTCTAAGAGTCTTCACCATGTGCCAGAAAATATATCAGGGACTTTAGACACAGTATTTACCTTAATACTTCAAAAGCCCTGCGAGGTGGGCATTATAAGTCCCATTTCCTTAGTCAGGCATCCAGTAGGATCAATCAGAAGTCCACACTGTGGTACCTTTACTAGTGGTGCATTTTTCCCAGTCAAACATGACTCCTAGTCCCATAAAAAAGATAATCTTTATCTGTGTTCTGAAATTTCACAGTAGGGCTGAGCATGGTGGCTTATATCTATAATCCCAGCACTTTGGGTAGCCAAGGTGAGAAGACTGCCTGAGCCCACGGGTTCGAGACTAGCCTGGACAACTTGGCGAGACCTCATCTCTACAATAAATCACAAAAAATTAGCCACCCATGGTGGCCCATGCCTATAGTTCCAGCTACTTGGAAGGCTGAGGTGGAAGGATTGCCTGAGCCCAGCAGGTCAAGCCTGCAGTGGCCAAGAGTGCACCACTGCCCTCCAGCCTGGGTGACAGAGTAAGACTACAACTCAAAAAGGAAAAGAAGAAATTTCACAGTATGCTTGGTGGGAGCCTTGAAATCCACTGAGCAGAGTCCTCGCTGCAACCTCCTCATCTTTCACTCTCATGCTACAGGCTTTGTCCTGCCTCCTTCCACTAATTACCGTTCCCAGCCATTTTCTCTCATTCAGAATTGTTTTGAATCTCTCATCCACTCCCAAACCCTTCTTCCCTCTAGGTTTTTCCTACCTTCTACATTTCTTTCCTGTCATTAAATGGGGTCTTGGGAGAGTGCAGGGACTAAGTTGTATGGTCATTCAGATCTATTTTCACAACTATGGGGATAAATACACGTGTGTGTTCTGTGTTTTCCCTTGTTCTCAACAGGCTAAGGTAGTTCTAAACCAAGATAAAACCACAAGGAGACCAAATGTAAATACTTAAGCTTATTAAAAAAAAAAAGACAGCAATTAACTACTTAAGTGTATATTGAGAAAGAGAACTTAGCAAGTCCTGTTAAAAAGAAGAAAAAGGAAAGAGAAAAAAGAAAGATCTAAGGTTTTTGTGTGTTTGTTCTTCTTTGGTCATGAAATCAACATTGTCCAAGTAAGGAGAGATGGTTGCTAAAAGCGCAGGCATTTCCTAAGCTGGTATTTGCCTAACAATGGGATCACCCTATTCACATAAACTATGAAACCATGAAATGTAAACCAAAAAGGTCTAACCAAGTTAACATTAGGACCCAAAAAAAGAGAAAAACAGTTTAGCCTGGAGAAATTTTTTTAAACAACTAGGTCAAACCAAAGCAACCCAGAAGAGCTTTGGTAAGTGTCTCTGCATTGGTGCAGAGCTGTCTGTCCTAGAACAAAGAGAGTGGACTGATTCTGCTTCTGAAAGCAGTCTGGGATCCGATGGCAAAAGACTCTAGACGGCAAACATGAAGTCAAAATCAGAGAACACCATCACAATGAGAGAGGCACCAAATGGAAAGTCAGTCTCCAAGGTCAACGTCCCACTACATGAAGTGTCTCAGCTGGAAAGAAATAATCACATCAGCATCAAGGACATCAGAAAGGGATCTACTTCATCATTGGCAGAGTCGGAGAATCCTGCTAAGCCCTGTGCTCCATGGAGGATGTGTGCAATGTTGCTGCAGCCATGCCACAAGATGCTGCAGGCCAGTAGACACGGGCAAACAAGTCCCGGGCCAGATCCAAGTCTCCTGAGGCTGCGGCTGTATCTGAGCTGATACAGCTGACAGTTGAGCACCACACTCACTGCAGGTAGGTGAATACCCACGAGGTGCAGTCTTAGGGCCCTGGGGTGGTACGTTCAGGCCTGGCCTGCCCCTACACACTAACAGAAGAAAAGAGAAAAATGAGCCGTGCCTCAAAGCCAGATTGAAGTTCTAGAAGATGAGAGGCCGTGCATCACGTTCTCTACGTAAGACCACATTCAAAGAAAAGGACAATAAAAACAAACATGAATCCCAAAACTCTGCTCAGAGGCAACTTCCAGCTCTCCACAACTCCAGGCTGACAGACGACAAACACAAAATTGGCAGCGCTGTGCAGAGTTGTGGGGTTTCTCTTAATTCCAGTGGATTTTTTTTTCCAAGAAAGGTTGGCAAAAACTCCAAGTTGATATAACTGCAAAGTCAGGAACAGATCTCTGCTGTATACATTGCATAAACTCCTAAATTTCCAGTTCCTAACTACTAGTTTGCAAAGTGACTGAAGGAGAAAAAGATGAGAGCAAAGAGGTAGCCCAGTCACGCTCGGAAGGGCCAAGTGAGAAGATTCTAGAGGGCAGAGGGCCACAGGAGTCCGATCTCAACTGCTCACTAACCACAGTCTGCATAAACACTACGGGGGAAAAAGACATTTTGCAGCTTGTAAAGAGAGAGCTCAGGAGAACAGAGCTCAGCCCCTGCTTCCCTCCCCACCTCCAAAAATACACACACACACACCCACATACTCTCTCACACAGTGATGAGTCATGGGTCTAGAGAATGTGTGGCTTCCATTCCAGAATCCTGTAAAAAACATTTTTATGAACCAGTTCGCTCAAACACATGCTCCAGGATTTCCAACAACACAGCGAGCCAGGAATGAGTGGGAGAGCAAGCGAAGCTGGCCTCGGTCCCCTGGGTTCAGCTGCAGCAAGCCCTGCCTCTCCACCCAAAGTGGGCTTTGGGGAGCAGGCGAGGGCCCCTCCCAGGCCCTAGGCCCTAGAACGTGCAGGAGTAGATCAAGGGCCCGTGCACAGGACTCCTGCAAAGCCCCTGCTCTCTGTGTGAATAAAGAAGACTGCTTGGCCGGGCTCAGTGGCTCAGCCTGTAATCCCAGCACTTTGGGAGGCCGAGGTGAGTGAATTGCCTGAGCCTGTGGGTTCGAGACCAGCCCGGGCAACTCGGCAAGACCTCGTCTCTACAATAAATCAAGCCGGACTCAGTGGCTCAGCCTGTAATCCCTCCCCTTGGGAGGCTGAGGTGAGTGGATTGCCTGAGCCCGCAGGTTCGAGACCCGCCTGGGCAACTTGGCGAGACCTCATCTCTACAATAAATCAAAAATTAGCCAGGTGTGGTAGCGCGCGCCTGTAGTTCCAGCTACTTGGAAGGC